>OZ010747.1:1742929-1993929 GCA_963932245.1 Tachinus rufipes | reverse complement strand
GCTATGAATTAAAAGGTGAACGGTTGAGAATATCGAAACGGCGATTCTGGAATCGTAATCAGGAGTCCAAATTACCCCAGTAACCAAAAAATTACCAACATTGGTCCACGTTTGCCAATTTTAGTGCGGCGACGTGAGCTTATGTACTTATCGGCGATAAAACCCTATTTTCCGTCGATCGCCGAAGGAAAACCCTTTGACCTACGGACTTCCGGTTTGGAGGGGATTCAGATGGGTCTGTTGGCTAGCCCCAGAAAAAAATTCGTCCCTCCCCTTCACCGTTTAGTACCTTTGTTGCCCTCCGAAACGCACAAAAACCGTGTTTTTCGCCGTTATTTTAAAATTGACGCCAGCGTGCTAGGAATATCGGTGTCGGAACCCCAAAATCGTAATCAGGGCTTCATTTTACGTCAGGAAATGCAAAAAAACCGGCCTTTTTAGCCAAAAATTGAAAAAATCCTAGTCAAAAAAGAAGAAAGACCCCCCTCTTTGCTATGTTTCGACTCTTTTGATCGCCGAAAGAGAACGCCTTGAAGCACGGACTTCCGCTTTATTCCACAACCTACTGGGGTCTGTGGCTTAACACGAAAAAATCTGCGTCCCCATCCGCCGGCTAGAAGTATGTTAGTTTCACGCATTTAGAACTTTCAAATTGCCCGAAAATAGCCAATTTTGGATAAGAGGGAGAAATGTTGACAATATCAAGACGGCGATGTGAAAATCGTAATCAGGGCTCCAAATTAAGCCAGAAAGCAAAAAATTGCAAACTTTCATCCACATTTGCGGATTTTACTCTGACAAACACAAGCATGCGTACGTACTAAGCGATACAATCGATCGCCGAAGGAAAACCCTTTGACCTACAGACTTTCGGTTTGGAGGGGATTCAGATGGGTCTGTTGGCTTGCCACAGGAGCAATTGCGTCCTCCTCGCCCGGTTAAAACTATATTTGTTTCACACGTTTTCGAAATAAAAATACTCCGAAAAACCGCTATGAATTAAAAGGTGAACGGTTGAGAATATCGAAACGGCGATTCTGGAATCGTAATCAGGAGTCCAAATTACCCCAGTAACCAAAAAATTACCAACATTGGTCCACGTTTGCCAATTTTAGTGCGGCGACGTGAGCTTATGTACTTATCGGCGATAAAACCCTATTTTCCGTCGATCGCCGAAGGAAAACCCTTTGACCTACGGACTTCCGGTTTGGAGGGGATTCAGATGGGTCTGTTGGCTAGCCCCAGAAAAAAAATCGTCCCTCCCCTTCACCGTTTAGTACCTTTGTTGCCCTCCGAAACGCACAAAAACCGTGTTTTTCGCCGTTATTTTAAAATTGACGCCAGCGTGCTAGGAATATCGGTGTCGGAACCCCAAAATCGTAATCAGGGCTTCATTTTACGTCAGGAAATGCAAAAAAACCGGCCTTTTTAGCCAAAAATTGAAAAAATCCTAGTCAAAAAAGAAGAAAGACCCCCCTCTTTGCTATGTTTCGACTCTTTTGATCGCCGAAAGAGAACGCCTTGAAGCACGGACTTCCGCTTTATTCCACAACCTACTGGGGTCTGTGGCTTAACACGAAAAAATCTGCGTCCCCATCCGCCGGCTAGAAGTATGTTAGTTTCACGCATTTAGAACTTTCAAATTGCCCGAAAATAGCCAATTTTGGATAAGAGGGAGAAATGTTGACAATATCAAGACGGCGATGTGAAAATCGTAATCAGGGCTCCAAATTAACCCAGAAAGCAAAAAATTGCAAACTTTCATCCACATTTGCGGATTTTACTCTGACAAACACAAGCATGCGTACGTACTAAGCGATACAATCGATCGCCGAAGGAAAACCCTTTGACCTACAGACTTTCGGTTTGGAGGGGATTCAGATGGGTCTGTTGGCTTGCCACAGGAGCAATTGCGTCCTCCTCGCCCGGTTAAAACTATATTTGTTTCACACGTTTTCGAAATAAAAATACTCCGAAAAACCGCTATGAATTAAAAGGTGAACGGTTGAGAATATCGAAACGGCGATTCTGGAATCGTAATCAGGAGTCCAAATTACCCCAGTAACCAAAAAATTACCAACATTGGTCCACGTTTGCCAATTTTAGTGCGGCGACGTGAGCTTATGTACTTATCGGCGATAAAACCCTATTTTCCGTCGATCGCCGAAGGAAAACCCTTTGACCTACGGACTTCCGGTTTGGAGGGGATTCAGATGGGTCTGTTGGCTAGCCCCAGAAAAAAAATCGTCCCTCCCCTTCACCGTTTAGTACCTTTGTTGCCCTCCGAAACGCACAAAAACCGTGTTTTTCGCCGTTATTTTAAAATTGACGCCAGCGTGCTAGGAATATCGGTGTCGGAACCCCAAAATCGTAATCAGGGCTTCATTTTACGTCAGGAAATGCAAAAAAACCGGCCTTTTTAGCCAAAAATTGAAAAAATCCTAGTCAAAAAAGAAGAAAGACCCCCCTCTTTGCTATGTTTCGACTCTTTTGATCGCCGAAAGAGAACGCCTTGAAGCACGGACTTCCGCTTTATTCCACAACCTACTGGGGTCTGTGGCTTAACACGAAAAAATCTGCGTCCCCATCCGCCGGCTAGAAGTATGTTAGTTTCACGCATTTAGAACTTTCAAATTGCCCGAAAATAGCCAATTTTGGATAAGAGGGAGAAATGTTGACAATATCAAGACGGCGATGTGAAAATCGTAATCAGGGCTCCAAATTAACCCAGAAAGCAAAAAATTGCAAACTTTCATCCACATTTGCGGATTTTACTCTGACAAACACAAGCATGCGTACGTACTAAGCGATACAATCGATCGCCGAAGGAAAACCCTTTGACCTACAGACTTTCGGTTTGGAGGGGATTCAGATGGGTCTGTTGGCTTGCCACAGGAGCAATTGCGTCCTCCTCGCCCGGTTAAAACTATATTTGTTTCACACGTTTTCGAAATAAAAATACTCCGAAAAACCGCTATGAATTAAAAGGTGAACGGTTGAGAATATCGAAACGGCGATTCTGGAATCGTAATCAGGAGTCCAAATTACCCCAGTAACCAAAAAATTACCAACATTGGTCCACGTTTGCCAATTTTAGTGCGGCGACGTGAGCTTATGTACTTATCGGCGATAAAACCCTATTTTCCGTCGATCGCCGAAGGAAAACCCTTTGACCTACGGACTTCCGGTTTGGAGGGGATTCAGATGGGTCTGTTGGCTAGCCCCAGAAAAAAAATCGTCCCTCCCCTTCACCGTTTAGTACCTTTGTTGCCCTCCGAAACGCACAAAAACCGTGTTTTTCGCCGTTATTTTAAAATTGACGCCAGCGTGCTAGGAATATCGGTGTCGGAACCCCAAAATCGTAATCAGGGCTTCATTTTACGTCAGGAAATGCAAAAAAACCGGCCTTTTTAGCCAAAAATTGAAAAAATCCTAGTCAAAAAAGAAGAAAGACCCCCCTCTTTGCTATGTTTCGACTCTTTTGATCGCCGAAAGAGAACGCCTTGAAGCACGGACTTCCGCTTTATTCCACAACCTACTGGGGTCTGTGGCTTAACACGAAAAAATCTGCGTCCCCATCCGCCGGCTAGAAGTATGTTAGTTTCACGCATTTAGAACTTTCAAATTGCCCGAAAATAGCCAATTTTGGATAAGAGGGAGAAATGTTGACAATATCAAGACGGCGATGTGAAAATCGTAATCAGGGCTCCAAATTAACCCAGAAAGCAAAAAATTGCAAACTTTCATCCACATTTGCGGATTTTACTCTGACAAACACAAGCATGCGTACGTACTAAGCGATACAATCGATCGCCGAAGGAAAACCCTTTGACCTACAGACTTTCGGTTTGGAGGGGATTCAGATGGGTCTGTTGGCTTGCCACAGGAGCAATTGCGTCCTCCTCGCCCGGTTAAAACTATATTTGTTTCACACGTTTTCGAAATAAAAATACTCCGAAAAACCGCTATGAATTAAAAGGTGAACGGTTGAGAATATCGAAACGGCGATTCTGGAATCGTAATCAGGAGTCCAAATTACCCCAGTAACCAAAAAATTACCAACATTGGTCCACGTTTGCCAATTTTAGTGCGGCGACGTGAGCTTATGTACTTATCGGCGATAAAACCCTATTTTCCGTCGATCGCCGAAGGAAAACCCTTTGACCTACGGACTTCCGGTTTGGAGGGGATTCAGATGGGTCTGTTGGCTAGCCCCAGAAAAAAAATCGTCCCTCCCCTTCACCGTTTAGTACCTTTGTTGCCCTCCGAAACGCACAAAAACCGTGTTTTTCGCCGTTATTTTAAAATTGACGCCAGCGTGCTAGGAATATCGGTGTCGGAACCCCAAAATCGTAATCAGGGCTTCATTTTACGTCAGGAAATGCAAAAAAACCGGCCTTTTTAGCCAAAAATTGAAAAAATCCTAGTCAAAAAAGAAGAAAGACCCCCCTCTTTGCTATGTTTCGACTCTTTTGATCGCCGAAAGAGAACGCCTTGAAGCACGGACTTCCGCTTTATTCCACAACCTACTGGGGTCTGTGGCTTAACACGAAAAAATCTGCGTCCCCATCCGCCGGCTAGAAGTATGTTAGTTTCACGCATTTAGAACTTTCAAATTGCCCGAAAATAGCCAATTTTGGATAAGAGGGAGAAATGTTGACAATATCAAGACGGCGATGTGAAAATCGTAATCAGGGCTCCAAATTAACCCAGAAAGCAAAAAATTGCAAACTTTCATCCACATTTGCGGATTTTACTCTGACAAACACAAGCATGCGTACGTACTAAGCGATACAATCGATCGCCGAAGGAAAACCCTTTGACCTACAGACTTTCGGTTTGGAGGGGATTCAGATGGGTCTGTTGGCTTGCCACAGGAGCAATTGCGTCCTCCTCGCCCGGTTAAAACTATATTTGTTTCACACGTTTTCGAAATAAAAATACTCCGAAAAACCGCTATGAATTAAAAGGTGAACGGTTGAGAATATCGAAACGGCGATTCTGGAATCGTAATCAGGAGTCCAAATTACCCCAGTAACCAAAAAATTACCAACATTGGTCCACGTTTGCCAATTTTAGTGCGGCGACGTGAGCTTATGTACTTATCGGCGATAAAACCCTATTTTCCGTCGATCGCCGAAGGAAAACCCTTTGACCTACGGACTTCCGGTTTGGAGGGGATTCAGATGGGTCTGTTGGCTAGCCCCAGAAAAAAATTCGTCCCTCCCCTTCACCGTTTAGTACCTTTGTTGCCCTCCGAAACGCACAAAAACCGTGTTTTTCGCCGTTATTTTAAAATTGACGCCAGCGTGCTAGGAATATCGGTGTCGGAACCCCAAAATCGTAATCAGGGCTTCATTTTACGTCAGGAAATGCAAAAAAACCGGCCTTTTTAGCCAAAAATTGAAAAAATCCTAGTCAAAAAAGAAGAAAGACCCCCCTCTTTGCTATGTTTCGACTCTTTTGATCGCCGAAAGAGAACGCCTTGAAGCACGGACTTCCGCTTTATTCCACAACCTACTGGGGTCTGTGGCTTAACACGAAAAAATCTGCGTCCCCATCCGCCGGCTAGAAGTATGTTAGTTTCACGCATTTAGAACTTTCAAATTGCCCGAAAATAGCCAATTTTGGATAAGAGGGAGAAATGTTGACAATATCAAGACGGCGATGTGAAAATCGTAATCAGGGCTCCAAATTAACCCAGAAAGCAAAAAATTGCAAACTTTCATCCACATTTGCGGATTTTACTCTGACAAACACAAGCATGCGTACGTACTAAGCGATACAATCGATCGCCGAAGGAAAACCCTTTGACCTACAGACTTTCGGTTTGGAGGGGATTCAGATGGGTCTGTTGGCTTGCCACAGGAGCAATTGCGTCCTCCTCGCCCGGTTAAAACTATATTTGTTTCACACGTTTTCGAAATAAAAATACTCCGAAAAACCGCTATGAATTAAAAGGTGAACGGTTGAGAATATCGAAACGGCGATTCTGGAATCGTAATCAGGAGTCCAAATTACCCCAGTAACCAAAAAATTACCAACATTGGTCCACGTTTGCCAATTTTAGTGCGGCGACGTGAGCTTATGTACTTATCGGCGATAAAACCCTATTTTCCGTCGATCGCCGAAGGAAAACCCTTTGACCTACGGACTTCCGGTTTGGAGGGGATTCAGATGGGTCTGTTGGCTAGCCCCAGAAAAAAATTCGTCCCTCCCCTTCACCGTTTAGTACCTTTGTTGCCCTCCGAAACGCACAAAAACCGTGTTTTTCGCCGTTATTTTAAAATTGACGCCAGCGTGCTAGGAATATCGGTGTCGGAACCCCAAAATCGTAATCAGGGCTTCATTTTACGTCAGGAAATGCAAAAAAACCGGCCTTTTTAGCCAAAAATTGAAAAAATCCTAGTCAAAAAAGAAGAAAGACCCCCCTCTTTGCTATGTTTCGACTCTTTTGATCGCCGAAAGAGAACGCCTTGAAGCACGGACTTCCGCTTTATTCCACAACCTACTGGGGTCTGTGGCTTAACACGAAAAAATCTGCGTCCCCATCCGCCGGCTAGAAGTATGTTAGTTTCACGCATTTAGAACTTTCAAATTGCCCGAAAATAGCCAATTTTGGATAAGAGGGAGAAATGTTGACAATATCAAGACGGCGATGTGAAAATCGTAATCAGGGCTCCAAATTAACCCAGAAAGCAAAAAATTGCAAACTTTCATCCACATTTGCGGATTTTACTCTGACAAACACAAGCATGCGTACGTACTAAGCGATACAATCGATCGCCGAAGGAAAACCCTTTGACCTACAGACTTTCGGTTTGGAGGGGATTCAGATGGGTCTGTTGGCTTGCCACAGGAGCAATTGCGTCCTCCTCGCCCGGTTAAAACTATATTTGTTTCACACGTTTTCGAAATAAAAATACTCCGAAAAACCGCTATGAATTAAAAGGTGAACGGTTGAGAATATCGAAACGGCGATTCTGGAATCGTAATCAGGAGTCCAAATTACCCCAGTAACCAAAAAATTACCAACATTGGTCCACGTTTGCCAATTTTAGTGCGGCGACGTGAGCTTATGTACTTATCGGCGATAAAACCCTATTTTCCGTCGATCGCCGAAGGAAAACCCTTTGACCTACGGACTTCCGGTTTGGAGGGGATTCAGATGGGTCTGTTGGCTAGCCCCAGAAAAAAAATCGTCCCTCCCCTTCACCGTTTAGTACCTTTGTTGCCCTCCGAAACGCACAAAAACCGTGTTTTTCGCCGTTATTTTAAAATTGACGCCAGCGTGCTAGGAATATCGGTGTCGGAACCCCAAAATCGTAATCAGGGCTTCATTTTACGTCAGGAAATGCAAAAAAACCGGCCTTTTTAGCCAAAAATTGAAAAAATCCTAGTCAAAAAAGAAGAAAGACCCCCCTCTTTGCTATGTTTCGACTCTTTTGATCGCCGAAAGAGAACGCCTTGAAGCACGGACTTCCGCTTTATTCCACAACCTACTGGGGTCTGTGGCTTAACACGAAAAAATCTGCGTCCCCATCCGCCGGCTAGAAGTATGTTAGTTTCACGCATTTAGAACTTTCAAATTGCCCGAAAATAGCCAATTTTGGATAAGAGGGAGAAATGTTGACAATATCAAGACGGCGATGTGAAAATCGTAATCAGGGCTCCAAATTAACCCAGAAAGCAAAAAATTGCAAACTTTCATCCACATTTGCGGATTTTACTCTGACAAACACAAGCATGCGTACGTACTAAGCGATACAATCGATCGCCGAAGGAAAACCCTTTGACCTACAGACTTTCGGTTTGGAGGGGATTCAGATGGGTCTGTTGGCTTGCCACAGGAGCAATTGCGTCCTCCTCGCCCGGTTAAAACTATATTTGTTTCACACGTTTTCGAAATAAAAATACTCCGAAAAACCGCTATGAATTAAAAGGTGAACGGTTGAGAATATCGAAACGGCGATTCTGGAATCGTAATCAGGAGTCCAAATTACCCCAGTAACCAAAAAATTACCAACATTGGTCCACGTTTGCCAATTTTAGTGCGGCGACGTGAGCTTATGTACTTATCGGCGATAAAACCCTATTTTCCGTCGATCGCCGAAGGAAAACCCTTTGACCTACGGACTTCCGGTTTGGAGGGGATTCAGATGGGTCTGTTGGCTAGCCCCAGAAAAAAAATCGTCCCTCCCCTTCACCGTTTAGTACCTTTGTTGCCCTCCGAAACGCACAAAAACCGTGTTTTTCGCCGTTATTTTAAAATTGACGCCAGCGTGCTAGGAATATCGGTGTCGGAACCCCAAAATCGTAATCAGGGCTTCATTTTACGTCAGGAAATGCAAAAAAACCGGCCTTTTTAGCCAAAAATTGAAAAAATCCTAGTCAAAAAAGAAGAAAGACCCCCCTCTTTGCTATGTTTCGACTCTTTTGATCGCCGAAAGAGAACGCCTTGAAGCACGGACTTCCGCTTTATTCCACAACCTACTGGGGTCTGTGGCTTAACACGAAAAAATCTGCGTCCCCATCCGCCGGCTAGAAGTATGTTAGTTTCACGCATTTAGAACTTTCAAATTGCCCGAAAATAGCCAATTTTGGATAAGAGGGAGAAATGTTGACAATATCAAGACGGCGATGTGAAAATCGTAATCAGGGCTCCAAATTAACCCAGAAAGCAAAAAATTGCAAACTTTCATCCACATTTGCGGATTTTACTCTGACAAACACAAGCATGCGTACGTACTAAGCGATACAATCGATCGCCGAAGGAAAACCCTTTGACCTACAGACTTTCGGTTTGGAGGGGATTCAGATGGGTCTGTTGGCTTGCCACAGGAGCAATTGCGTCCTCCTCGCCCGGTTAAAACTATATTTGTTTCACACGTTTTCGAAATAAAAATACTCCGAAAAACCGCTATGAATTAAAAGGTGAACGGTTGAGAATATCGAAACGGCGATTCTGGAATCGTAATCAGGAGTCCAAATTACCCCAGTAACCAAAAAATTACCAACATTGGTCCACGTTTGCCAATTTTAGTGCGGCGACGTGAGCTTATGTACTTATCGGCGATAAAACCCTATTTTCCGTCGATCGCCGAAGGAAAACCCTTTGACCTACGGACTTCCGGTTTGGAGGGGATTCAGATGGGTCTGTTGGCTAGCCCCAGAAAAAAAATCGTCCCTCCCCTTCACCGTTTAGTACCTTTGTTGCCCTCCGAAACGCACAAAAACCGTGTTTTTCGCCGTTATTTTAAAATTGACGCCAGCGTGCTAGGAATATCGGTGTCGGAACCCCAAAATCGTAATCAGGGCTTCATTTTACGTCAGGAAATGCAAAAAAACCGGCCTTTTTAGCCAAAAATTGAAAAAATCCTAGTCAAAAAAGAAGAAAGACCCCCCTCTTTGCTATGTTTCGACTCTTTTGATCGCCGAAAGAGAACGCCTTGAAGCACGGACTTCCGCTTTATTCCACAACCTACTGGGGTCTGTGGCTTAACACGAAAAAATCTGCGTCCCCATCCGCCGGCTAGAAGTATGTTAGTTTCACGCATTTAGAACTTTCAAATTGCCCGAAAATAGCCAATTTTGGATAAGAGGGAGAAATGTTGACAATATCAAGACGGCGATGTGAAAATCGTAATCAGGGCTCCAAATTAACCCAGAAAGCAAAAAATTGCAAACTTTCATCCACATTTGCGGATTTTACTCTGACAAACACAAGCATGCGTACGTACTAAGCGATACAATCGATCGCCGAAGGAAAACCCTTTGACCTACAGACTTTCGGTTTGGAGGGGATTCAGATGGGTCTGTTGGCTTGCCACAGGAGCAATTGCGTCCTCCTCGCCCGGTTAAAACTATATTTGTTTCACACGTTTTCGAAATAAAAATACTCCGAAAAACCGCTATGAATTAAAAGGTGAACGGTTGAGAATATCGAAACGGCGATTCTGGAATCGTAATCAGGAGTCCAAATTACCCCAGTAACCAAAAAATTACCAACATTGGTCCACGTTTGCCAATTTTAGTGCGGCGACGTGAGCTTATGTACTTATCGGCGATAAAACCCTATTTTCCGTCGATCGCCGAAGGAAAACCCTTTGACCTACGGACTTCCGGTTTGGAGGGGATTCAGATGGGTCTGTTGGCTAGCCCCAGAAAAAAAATCGTCCCTCCCCTTCACCGTTTAGTACCTTTGTTGCCCTCCGAAACGCACAAAAACCGTGTTTTTCGCCGTTATTTTAAAATTGACGCCAGCGTGCTAGGAATATCGGTGTCGGAACCCCAAAATCGTAATCAGGGCTTCATTTTACGTCAGGAAATGCAAAAAAACCGGCCTTTTTAGCCAAAAATTGAAAAAATCCTAGTCAAAAAAGAAGAAAGACCCCCCTCTTTGCTATGTTTCGACTCTTTTGATCGCCGAAAGAGAACGCCTTGAAGCACGGACTTCCGCTTTATTCCACAACCTACTGGGGTCTGTGGCTTAACACGAAAAAATCTGCGTCCCCATCCGCCGGCTAGAAGTATGTTAGTTTCACGCATTTAGAACTTTCAAATTGCCCGAAAATAGCCAATTTTGGATAAGAGGGAGAAATGTTGACAATATCAAGACGGCGATGTGAAAATCGTAATCAGGGCTCCAAATTAACCCAGAAAGCAAAAAATTGCAAACTTTCATCCACATTTGCGGATTTTACTCTGACAAACACAAGCATGCGTACGTACTAAGCGATACAATCGATCGCCGAAGGAAAACCCTTTGACCTACAGACTTTCGGTTTGGAGGGGATTCAGATGGGTCTGTTGGCTTGCCACAGGAGCAATTGCGTCCTCCTCGCCCGGTTAAAACTATATTTGTTTCACACGTTTTCGAAATAAAAATACTCCGAAAAACCGCTATGAATTAAAAGGTGAACGGTTGAGAATATCGAAACGGCGATTCTGGAATCGTAATCAGGAGTCCAAATTACCCCAGTAACCAAAAAATTACCAACATTGGTCCACGTTTGCCAATTTTAGTGCGGCGACGTGAGCTTATGTACTTATCGGCGATAAAACCCTATTTTCCGTCGATCGCCGAAGGAAAACCCTTTGACCTACGGACTTCCGGTTTGGAGGGGATTCAGATGGGTCTGTTGGCTAGCCCCAGAAAAAAAATCGTCCCTCCCCTTCACCGTTTAGTACCTTTGTTGCCCTCCGAAACGCACAAAAACCGTGTTTTTCGCCGTTATTTTAAAATTGACGCCAGCGTGCTAGGAATATCGGTGTCGGAACCCCAAAATCGTAATCAGGGCTTCATTTTACGTCAGGAAATGCAAAAAAACCGGCCTTTTTAGCCAAAAATTGAAAAAATCCTAGTCAAAAAAGAAGAAAGACCCCCCTCTTTGCTATGTTTCGACTCTTTTGATCGCCGAAAGAGAACGCCTTGAAGCACGGACTTCCGCTTTATTCCACAACCTACTGGGGTCTGTGGCTTAACACGAAAAAATCTGCGTCCCCATCCGCCGGCTAGAAGTATGTTAGTTTCACGCATTTAGAACTTTCAAATTGCCCGAAAATAGCCAATTTTGGATAAGAGGGAGAAATGTTGACAATATCAAGACGGCGATGTGAAAATCGTAATCAGGGCTCCAAATTAACCCAGAAAGCAAAAAATTGCAAACTTTCATCCACATTTGCGGATTTTACTCTGACAAACACAAGCATGCGTACGTACTAAGCGATACAATCGATCGCCGAAGGAAAACCCTTTGACCTACAGACTTTCGGTTTGGAGGGGATTCAGATGGGTCTGTTGGCTTGCCACAGGAGCAATTGCGTCCTCCTCGCCCGGTTAAAACTATATTTGTTTCACACGTTTTCGAAATAAAAATACTCCGAAAAACCGCTATGAATTAAAAGGTGAACGGTTGAGAATATCGAAACGGCGATTCTGGAATCGTAATCAGGAGTCCAAATTACCCCAGTAACCAAAAAATTACCAACATTGGTCCACGTTTGCCAATTTTAGTGCGGCGACGTGAGCTTATGTACTTATCGGCGATAAAACCCTATTTTCCGTCGATCGCCGAAGGAAAACCCTTTGACCTACGGACTTCCGGTTTGGAGGGGATTCAGATGGGTCTGTTGGCTAGCCCCAGAAAAAAAATCGTCCCTCCCCTTCACCGTTTAGTACCTTTGTTGCCCTCCGAAACGCACAAAAACCGTGTTTTTCGCCGTTATTTTAAAATTGACGCCAGCGTGCTAGGAATATCGGTGTCGGAACCCCAAAATCGTAATCAGGGCTTCATTTTACGTCAGGAAATGCAAAAAAACCGGCCTTTTTAGCCAAAAATTGAAAAAATCCTAGTCAAAAAAGAAGAAAGACCCCCCTCTTTGCTATGTTTCGACTCTTTTGATCGCCGAAAGAGAACGCCTTGAAGCACGGACTTCCGCTTTATTCCACAACCTACTGGGGTCTGTGGCTTAACACGAAAAAATCTGCGTCCCCATCCGCCGGCTAGAAGTATGTTAGTTTCACGCATTTAGAACTTTCAAATTGCCCGAAAATAGCCAATTTTGGATAAGAGGGAGAAATGTTGACAATATCAAGACGGCGATGTGAAAATCGTAATCAGGGCTCCAAATTAACCCAGAAAGCAAAAAATTGCAAACTTTCATCCACATTTGCGGATTTTACTCTGACAAACACAAGCATGCGTACGTACTAAGCGATACAATCGATCGCCGAAGGAAAACCCTTTGACCTACAGACTTTCGGTTTGGAGGGGATTCAGATGGGTCTGTTGGCTTGCCACAGGAGCAATTGCGTCCTCCTCGCCCGGTTAAAACTATATTTGTTTCACACGTTTTCGAAATAAAAATACTCCGAAAAACCGCTATGAATTAAAAGGTGAACGGTTGAGAATATCGAAACGGCGATTCTGGAATCGTAATCAGGAGTCCAAATTACCCCAGTAACCAAAAAATTACCAACATTGGTCCACGTTTGCCAATTTTAGTGCGGCGACGTGAGCTTATGTACTTATCGGCGATAAAACCCTATTTTCCGTCGATCGCCGAAGGAAAACCCTTTGACCTACGGACTTCCGGTTTGGAGGGGATTCAGATGGGTCTGTTGGCTAGCCCCAGAAAAAAAATCGTCCCTCCCCTTCACCGTTTAGTACCTTTGTTGCCCTCCGAAACGCACAAAAACCGTGTTTTTCGCCGTTATTTTAAAATTGACGCCAGCGTGCTAGGAATATCGGTGTCGGAACCCCAAAATCGTAATCAGGGCTTCATTTTACGTCAGGAAATGCAAAAAAACCGGCCTTTTTAGCCAAAAATTGAAAAAATCCTAGTCAAAAAAGAAGAAAGACCCCCCTCTTTGCTATGTTTCGACTCTTTTGATCGCCGAAAGAGAACGCCTTGAAGCACGGACTTCCGCTTTATTCCACAACCTACTGGGGTCTGTGGCTTAACACGAAAAAATCTGCGTCCCCATCCGCCGGCTAGAAGTATGTTAGTTTCACGCATTTAGAACTTTCAAATTGCCCGAAAATAGCCAATTTTGGATAAGAGGGAGAAATGTTGACAATATCAAGACGGCGATGTGAAAATCGTAATCAGGGCTCCAAATTAACCCAGAAAGCAAAAAATTGCAAACTTTCATCCACATTTGCGGATTTTACTCTGACAAACACAAGCATGCGTACGTACTAAGCGATACAATCGATCGCCGAAGGAAAACCCTTTGACCTACAGACTTTCGGTTTGGAGGGGATTCAGATGGGTCTGTTGGCTTGCCACAGGAGCAATTGCGTCCTCCTCGCCCGGTTAAAACTATATTTGTTTCACACGTTTTCGAAATAAAAATACTCCGAAAAACCGCTATGAATTAAAAGGTGAACGGTTGAGAATATCGAAACGGCGATTCTGGAATCGTAATCAGGAGTCCAAATTACCCCAGTAACCAAAAAATTACCAACATTGGTCCACGTTTGCCAATTTTAGTGCGGCGACGTGAGCTTATGTACTTATCGGCGATAAAACCCTATTTTCCGTCGATCGCCGAAGGAAAACCCTTTGACCTACGGACTTCCGGTTTGGAGGGGATTCAGATGGGTCTGTTGGCTAGCCCCAGAAAAAAAATCGTCCCTCCCCTTCACCGTTTAGTACCTTTGTTGCCCTCCGAAACGCACAAAAACCGTGTTTTTCGCCGTTATTTTAAAATTGACGCCAGCGTGCTAGGAATATCGGTGTCGGAACCCCAAAATCGTAATCAGGGCTTCATTTTACGTCAGGAAATGCAAAAAAACCGGCCTTTTTAGCCAAAAATTGAAAAAATCCTAGTCAAAAAAGAAGAAAGACCCCCCTCTTTGCTATGTTTCGACTCTTTTGATCGCCGAAAGAGAACGCCTTGAAGCACGGACTTCCGCTTTATTCCACAACCTACTGGGGTCTGTGGCTTAACACGAAAAAATCTGCGTCCCCATCCGCCGGCTAGAAGTATGTTAGTTTCACGCATTTAGAACTTTCAAATTGCCCGAAAATAGCCAATTTTGGATAAGAGGGAGAAATGTTGACAATATCAAGACGGCGATGTGAAAATCGTAATCAGGGCTCCAAATTAACCCAGAAAGCAAAAAATTGCAAACTTTCATCCACATTTGCGGATTTTACTCTGACAAACACAAGCATGCGTACGTACTAAGCGATACAATCGATCGCCGAAGGAAAACCCTTTGACCTACAGACTTTCGGTTTGGAGGGGATTCAGATGGGTCTGTTGGCTTGCCACAGGAGCAATTGCGTCCTCCTCGCCCGGTTAAAACTATATTTGTTTCACACGTTTTCGAAATAAAAATACTCCGAAAAACCGCTATGAATTAAAAGGTGAACGGTTGAGAATATCGAAACGGCGATTCTGGAATCGTAATCAGGAGTCCAAATTACCCCAGTAACCAAAAAATTACCAACATTGGTCCACGTTTGCCAATTTTAGTGCGGCGACGTGAGCTTATGTACTTATCGGCGATAAAACCCTATTTTCCGTCGATCGCCGAAGGAAAACCCTTTGACCTACGGACTTCCGGTTTGGAGGGGATTCAGATGGGTCTGTTGGCTAGCCCCAGAAAAAAAATCGTCCCTCCCCTTCACCGTTTAGTACCTTTGTTGCCCTCCGAAACGCACAAAAACCGTGTTTTTCGCCGTTATTTTAAAATTGACGCCAGCGTGCTAGGAATATCGGTGTCGGAACCCCAAAATCGTAATCAGGGCTTCATTTTACGTCAGGAAATGCAAAAAAACCGGCCTTTTTAGCCAAAAATTGAAAAAATCCTAGTCAAAAAAGAAGAAAGACCCCCCTCTTTGCTATGTTTCGACTCTTTTGATCGCCGAAAGAGAACGCCTTGAAGCACGGACTTCCGCTTTATTCCACAACCTACTGGGGTCTGTGGCTTAACACGAAAAAATCTGCGTCCCCATCCGCCGGCTAGAAGTATGTTAGTTTCACGCATTTAGAACTTTCAAATTGCCCGAAAATAGCCAATTTTGGATAAGAGGGAGAAATGTTGACAATATCAAGACGGCGATGTGAAAATCGTAATCAGGGCTCCAAATTAACCCAGAAAGCAAAAAATTGCAAACTTTCATCCACATTTGCGGATTTTACTCTGACAAACACAAGCATGCGTACGTACTAAGCGATACAATCGATCGCCGAAGGAAAACCCTTTGACCTACAGACTTTCGGTTTGGAGGGGATTCAGATGGGTCTGTTGGCTTGCCACAGGAGCAATTGCGTCCTCCTCGCCCGGTTAAAACTATATTTGTTTCACACGTTTTCGAAATAAAAATACTCCGAAAAACCGCTATGAATTAAAAGGTGAACGGTTGAGAATATCGAAACGGCGATTCTGGAATCGTAATCAGGAGTCCAAATTACCCCAGTAACCAAAAAATTACCAACATTGGTCCACGTTTGCCAATTTTAGTGCGGCGACGTGAGCTTATGTACTTATCGGCGATAAAACCCTATTTTCCGTCGATCGCCGAAGGAAAACCCTTTGACCTACGGACTTCCGGTTTGGAGGGGATTCAGATGGGTCTGTTGGCTAGCCCCAGAAAAAAAATCGTCCCTCCCCTTCACCGTTTAGTACCTTTGTTGCCCTCCGAAACGCACAAAAACCGTGTTTTTCGCCGTTATTTTAAAATTGACGCCAGCGTGCTAGGAATATCGGTGTCGGAACCCCAAAATCGTAATCAGGGCTTCATTTTACGTCAGGAAATGCAAAAAAACCGGCCTTTTTAGCCAAAAATTGAAAAAATCCTAGTCAAAAAAGAAGAAAGACCCCCCTCTTTGCTATGTTTCGACTCTTTTGATCGCCGAAAGAGAACGCCTTGAAGCACGGACTTCCGCTTTATTCCACAACCTACTGGGGTCTGTGGCTTAACACGAAAAAATCTGCGTCCCCATCCGCCGGCTAGAAGTATGTTAGTTTCACGCATTTAGAACTTTCAAATTGCCCGAAAATAGCCAATTTTGGATAAGAGGGAGAAATGTTGACAATATCAAGACGGCGATGTGAAAATCGTAATCAGGGCTCCAAATTAACCCAGAAAGCAAAAAATTGCAAACTTTCATCCACATTTGCGGATTTTACTCTGACAAACACAAGCATGCGTACGTACTAAGCGATACAATCGATCGCCGAAGGAAAACCCTTTGACCTACAGACTTTCGGTTTGGAGGGGATTCAGATGGGTCTGTTGGCTTGCCACAGGAGCAATTGCGTCCTCCTCGCCCGGTTAAAACTATATTTGTTTCACACGTTTTCGAAATAAAAATACTCCGAAAAACCGCTATGAATTAAAAGGTGAACGGTTGAGAATATCGAAACGGCGATTCTGGAATCGTAATCAGGAGTCCAAATTACCCCAGTAACCAAAAAATTACCAACATTGGTCCACGTTTGCCAATTTTAGTGCGGCGACGTGAGCTTATGTACTTATCGGCGATAAAACCCTATTTTCCGTCGATCGCCGAAGGAAAACCCTTTGACCTACGGACTTCCGGTTTGGAGGGGATTCAGATGGGTCTGTTGGCTAGCCCCAGAAAAAAAATCGTCCCTCCCCTTCACCGTTTAGTACCTTTGTTGCCCTCCGAAACGCACAAAAACCGTGTTTTTCGCCGTTATTTTAAAATTGACGCCAGCGTGCTAGGAATATCGGTGTCGGAACCCCAAAATCGTAATCAGGGCTTCATTTTACGTCAGGAAATGCAAAAAAACCGGCCTTTTTAGCCAAAAATTGAAAAAATCCTAGTCAAAAAAGAAGAAAGACCCCCCTCTTTGCTATGTTTCGACTCTTTTGATCGCCGAAAGAGAACGCCTTGAAGCACGGACTTCCGCTTTATTCCACAACCTACTGGGGTCTGTGGCTTAACACGAAAAAATCTGCGTCCCCATCCGCCGGCTAGAAGTATGTTAGTTTCACGCATTTAGAACTTTCAAATTGCCCGAAAATAGCCAATTTTGGATAAGAGGGAGAAATGTTGACAATATCAAGACGGCGATGTGAAAATCGTAATCAGGGCTCCAAATTAACCCAGAAAGCAAAAAATTGCAAACTTTCATCCACATTTGCGGATTTTACTCTGACAAACACAAGCATGCGTACGTACTAAGCGATACAATCGATCGCCGAAGGAAAACCCTTTGACCTACAGACTTTCGGTTTGGAGGGGATTCAGATGGGTCTGTTGGCTTGCCACAGGAGCAATTGCGTCCTCCTCGCCCGGTTAAAACTATATTTGTTTCACACGTTTTCGAAATAAAAATACTCCGAAAAACCGCTATGAATTAAAAGGTGAACGGTTGAGAATATCGAAACGGCGATTCTGGAATCGTAATCAGGAGTCCAAATTACCCCAGTAACCAAAAAATTACCAACATTGGTCCACGTTTGCCAATTTTAGTGCGGCGACGTGAGCTTATGTACTTATCGGCGATAAAACCCTATTTTCCGTCGATCGCCGAAGGAAAACCCTTTGACCTACGGACTTCCGGTTTGGAGGGGATTCAGATGGGTCTGTTGGCTAGCCCCAGAAAAAAAATCGTCCCTCCCCTTCACCGTTTAGTACCTTTGTTGCCCTCCGAAACGCACAAAAACCGTGTTTTTCGCCGTTATTTTAAAATTGACGCCAGCGTGCTAGGAATATCGGTGTCGGAACCCCAAAATCGTAATCAGGGCTTCATTTTACGTCAGGAAATGCAAAAAAACCGGCCTTTTTAGCCAAAAATTGAAAAAATCCTAGTCAAAAAAGAAGAAAGACCCCCCTCTTTGCTATGTTTCGACTCTTTTGATCGCCGAAAGAGAACGCCTTGAAGCACGGACTTCCGCTTTATTCCACAACCTACTGGGGTCTGTGGCTTAACACGAAAAAATCTGCGTCCCCATCCGCCGGCTAGAAGTATGTTAGTTTCACGCATTTAGAACTTTCAAATTGCCCGAAAATAGCCAATTTTGGATAAGAGGGAGAAATGTTGACAATATCAAGACGGCGATGTGAAAATCGTAATCAGGGCTCCAAATTAACCCAGAAAGCAAAAAATTGCAAACTTTCATCCACATTTGCGGATTTTACTCTGACAAACACAAGCATGCGTACGTACTAAGCGATACAATCGATCGCCGAAGGAAAACCCTTTGACCTACAGACTTTCGGTTTGGAGGGGATTCAGATGGGTCTGTTGGCTTGCCACAGGAGCAATTGCGTCCTCCTCGCCCGGTTAAAACTATATTTGTTTCACACGTTTTCGAAATAAAAATACTCCGAAAAACCGCTATGAATTAAAAGGTGAACGGTTGAGAATATCGAAACGGCGATTCTGGAATCGTAATCAGGAGTCCAAATTACCCCAGTAACCAAAAAATTACCAACATTGGTCCACGTTTGCCAATTTTAGTGCGGCGACGTGAGCTTATGTACTTATCGGCGATAAAACCCTATTTTCCGTCGATCGCCGAAGGAAAACCCTTTGACCTACGGACTTCCGGTTTGGAGGGGATTCAGATGGGTCTGTTGGCTAGCCCCAGAAAAAAAATCGTCCCTCCCCTTCACCGTTTAGTACCTTTGTTGCCCTCCGAAACGCACAAAAACCGTGTTTTTCGCCGTTATTTTAAAATTGACGCCAGCGTGCTAGGAATATCGGTGTCGGAACCCCAAAATCGTAATCAGGGCTTCATTTTACGTCAGGAAATGCAAAAAAACCGGCCTTTTTAGCCAAAAATTGAAAAAATCCTAGTCAAAAAAGAAGAAAGACCCCCCTCTTTGCTATGTTTCGACTCTTTTGATCGCCGAAAGAGAACGCCTTGAAGCACGGACTTCCGCTTTATTCCACAACCTACTGGGGTCTGTGGCTTAACACGAAAAAATCTGCGTCCCCATCCGCCGGCTAGAAGTATGTTAGTTTCACGCATTTAGAACTTTCAAATTGCCCGAAAATAGCCAATTTTGGATAAGAGGGAGAAATGTTGACAATATCAAGACGGCGATGTGAAAATCGTAATCAGGGCTCCAAATTAACCCAGAAAGCAAAAAATTGCAAACTTTCATCCACATTTGCGGATTTTACTCTGACAAACACAAGCATGCGTACGTACTAAGCGATACAATCGATCGCCGAAGGAAAACCCTTTGACCTACAGACTTTCGGTTTGGAGGGGATTCAGATGGGTCTGTTGGCTTGCCACAGGAGCAATTGCGTCCTCCTCGCCCGGTTAAAACTATATTTGTTTCACACGTTTTCGAAATAAAAATACTCCGAAAAACCGCTATGAATTAAAAGGTGAACGGTTGAGAATATCGAAACGGCGATTCTGGAATCGTAATCAGGAGTCCAAATTACCCCAGTAACCAAAAAATTACCAACATTGGTCCACGTTTGCCAATTTTAGTGCGGCGACGTGAGCTTATGTACTTATCGGCGATAAAACCCTATTTTCCGTCGATCGCCGAAGGAAAACCCTTTGACCTACGGACTTCCGGTTTGGAGGGGATTCAGATGGGTCTGTTGGCTAGCCCCAGAAAAAAAATCGTCCCTCCCCTTCACCGTTTAGTACCTTTGTTGCCCTCCGAAACGCACAAAAACCGTGTTTTTCGCCGTTATTTTAAAATTGACGCCAGCGTGCTAGGAATATCGGTGTCGGAACCCCAAAATCGTAATCAGGGCTTCATTTTACGTCAGGAAATGCAAAAAAACCGGCCTTTTTAGCCAAAAATTGAAAAAATCCTAGTCAAAAAAGAAGAAAGACCCCCCTCTTTGCTATGTTTCGACTCTTTTGATCGCCGAAAGAGAACGCCTTGAAGCACGGACTTCCGCTTTATTCCACAACCTACTGGGGTCTGTGGCTTAACACGAAAAAATCTGCGTCCCCATCCGCCGGCTAGAAGTATGTTAGTTTCACGCATTTAGAACTTTCAAATTGCCCGAAAATAGCCAATTTTGGATAAGAGGGAGAAATGTTGACAATATCAAGACGGCGATGTGAAAATCGTAATCAGGGCTCCAAATTAACCCAGAAAGCAAAAAATTGCAAACTTTCATCCACATTTGCGGATTTTACTCTGACAAACACAAGCATGCGTACGTACTAAGCGATACAATCGATCGCCGAAGGAAAACCCTTTGACCTACAGACTTTCGGTTTGGAGGGGATTCAGATGGGTCTGTTGGCTTGCCACAGGAGCAATTGCGTCCTCCTCGCCCGGTTAAAACTATATTTGTTTCACACGTTTTCGAAATAAAAATACTCCGAAAAACCGCTATGAATTAAAAGGTGAACGGTTGAGAATATCGAAACGGCGATTCTGGAATCGTAATCAGGAGTCCAAATTACCCCAGTAACCAAAAAATTACCAACATTGGTCCACGTTTGCCAATTTTAGTGCGGCGACGTGAGCTTATGTACTTATCGGCGATAAAACCCTATTTTCCGTCGATCGCCGAAGGAAAACCCTTTGACCTACGGACTTCCGGTTTGGAGGGGATTCAGATGGGTCTGTTGGCTAGCCCCAGAAAAAAAATCGTCCCTCCCCTTCACCGTTTAGTACCTTTGTTGCCCTCCGAAACGCACAAAAACCGTGTTTTTCGCCGTTATTTTAAAATTGACGCCAGCGTGCTAGGAATATCGGTGTCGGAACCCCAAAATCGTAATCAGGGCTTCATTTTACGTCAGGAAATGCAAAAAAACCGGCCTTTTTAGCCAAAAATTGAAAAAATCCTAGTCAAAAAAGAAGAAAGACCCCCCTCTTTGCTATGTTTCGACTCTTTTGATCGCCGAAAGAGAACGCCTTGAAGCACGGACTTCCGCTTTATTCCACAACCTACTGGGGTCTGTGGCTTAACACGAAAAAATCTGCGTCCCCATCCGCCGGCTAGAAGTATGTTAGTTTCACGCATTTAGAACTTTCAAATTGCCCGAAAATAGCCAATTTTGGATAAGAGGGAGAAATGTTGACAATATCAAGACGGCGATGTGAAAATCGTAATCAGGGCTCCAAATTAACCCAGAAAGCAAAAAATTGCAAACTTTCATCCACATTTGCGGATTTTACTCTGACAAACACAAGCATGCGTACGTACTAAGCGATACAATCGATCGCCGAAGGAAAACCCTTTGACCTACAGACTTTCGGTTTGGAGGGGATTCAGATGGGTCTGTTGGCTTGCCACAGGAGCAATTGCGTCCTCCTCGCCCGGTTAAAACTATATTTGTTTCACACGTTTTCGAAATAAAAATACTCCGAAAAACCGCTATGAATTAAAAGGTGAACGGTTGAGAATATCGAAACGGCGATTCTGGAATCGTAATCAGGAGTCCAAATTACCCCAGTAACCAAAAAATTACCAACATTGGTCCACGTTTGCCAATTTTAGTGCGGCGACGTGAGCTTATGTACTTATCGGCGATAAAACCCTATTTTCCGTCGATCGCCGAAGGAAAACCCTTTGACCTACGGACTTCCGGTTTGGAGGGGATTCAGATGGGTCTGTTGGCTAGCCCCAGAAAAAAAATCGTCCCTCCCCTTCACCGTTTAGTACCTTTGTTGCCCTCCGAAACGCACAAAAACCGTGTTTTTCGCCGTTATTTTAAAATTGACGCCAGCGTGCTAGGAATATCGGTGTCGGAACCCCAAAATCGTAATCAGGGCTTCATTTTACGTCAGGAAATGCAAAAAAACCGGCCTTTTTAGCCAAAAATTAAAAAAATCCTAGTCAAAAAAGAAGAAAGACCCCCCTCTTTGCTATGTTTCGACTCTTTTGATCGCCGAAAGAGAACGCCTTGAAGCACGGACTTCCGCTTTATTCCACAACCTACTGGGGTCTGTGGCTTAACACGAAAAAATCTGCGTCCCCATCCGCCGGCTAGAAGTATGTTAGTTTCACGCATTTAGAACTTTCAAATTGCCCGAAAATAGCCAATTTTGGATAAGAGGGAGAAATGTTGACAATATCAAGACGGCGATGTGAAAATCGTAATCAGGGCTCCAAATTAACCCAGAAAGCAAAAAATTGCAAACTTTCATCCACATTTGCGGATTTTACTCTGACAAACACAAGCATGCGTACGTACTAAGCGATACAATCGATCGCCGAAGGAAAACCCTTTGACCTACAGACTTTCGGTTTGGAGGGGATTCAGATGGGTCTGTTGGCTTGCCACAGGAGCAATTGCGTCCTCCTCGCCCGGTTAAAACTATATTTGTTTCACACGTTTTCGAAATAAAAATACTCCGAAAAACCGCTATGAATTAAAAGGTGAACGGTTGAGAATATCGAAACGGCGATTCTGGAATCGTAATCAGGAGTCCAAATTACCCCAGTAACCAAAAAATTACCAACATTGGTCCACGTTTGCCAATTTTAGTGCGGCGACGTGAGCTTATGTACTTATCGGCGATAAAACCCTATTTTCCGTCGATCGCCGAAGGAAAACCCTTTGACCTACGGACTTCCGGTTTGGAGGGGATTCAGATGGGTCTGTTGGCTAGCCCCAGAAAAAAAATCGTCCCTCCCCTTCACCGTTTAGTACCTTTGTTGCCCTCCGAAACGCACAAAAACCGTGTTTTTCGCCGTTATTTTAAAATTGACGCCAGCGTGCTAGGAATATCGGTGTCGGAACCCCAAAATCGTAATCAGGGCTTCATTTTACGTCAGGAAATGCAAAAAAACCGGCCTTTTTAGCCAAAAATTGAAAAAATCCTAGTCAAAAAAGAAGAAAGACCCCCCTCTTTGCTATGTTTCGACTCTTTTGATCGCCGAAAGAGAACGCCTTGAAGCACGGACTTCCGCTTTATTCCACAACCTACTGGGGTCTGTGGCTTAACACGAAAAAATCTGCGTCCCCATCCGCCGGCTAGAAGTATGTTAGTTTCACGCATTTAGAACTTTCAAATTGCCCGAAAATAGCCAATTTTGGATAAGAGGGAGAAATGTTGACAATATCAAGACGGCGATGTGAAAATCGTAATCAGGGCTCCAAATTAACCCAGAAAGCAAAAAATTGCAAACTTTCATCCACATTTGCGGATTTTACTCTGACAAACACAAGCATGCGTACGTACTAAGCGATACAATCGATCGCCGAAGGAAAACCCTTTGACCTACAGACTTTCGGTTTGGAGGGGATTCAGATGGGTCTGTTGGCTTGCCACAGGAGCAATTGCGTCCTCCTCGCCCGGTTAAAACTATATTTGTTTCACACGTTTTCGAAATAAAAATACTCCGAAAAACCGCTATGAATTAAAAGGTGAACGGTTGAGAATATCGAAACGGCGATTCTGGAATCGTAATCAGGAGTCCAAATTACCCCAGTAACCAAAAAATTACCAACATTGGTCCACGTTTGCCAATTTTAGTGCGGCGACGTGAGCTTATGTACTTATCGGCGATAAAACCCTATTTTCCGTCGATCGCCGAAGGAAAACCCTTTGACCTACGGACTTCCGGTTTGGAGGGGATTCAGATGGGTCTGTTGGCTAGCCCCAGAAAAAAAATCGTCCCTCCCCTTCACCGTTTAGTACCTTTGTTGCCCTCCGAAACGCACAAAAACCGTGTTTTTCGCCGTTATTTTAAAATTGACGCCAGCGTGCTAGGAATATCGGTGTCGGAACCCCAAAATCGTAATCAGGGCTTCATTTTACGTCAGGAAATGCAAAAAAACCGGCCTTTTTAGCCAAAAATTGAAAAAATCCTAGTCAAAAAAGAAGAAAGACCCCCCTCTTTGCTATGTTTCGACTCTTTTGATCGCCGAAAGAGAACGCCTTGAAGCACGGACTTCCGCTTTATTCCACAACCTACTGGGGTCTGTGGCTTAACACGAAAAAATCTGCGTCCCCATCCGCCGGCTAGAAGTATGTTAGTTTCACGCATTTAAAACTTTCAAATTGCCCGAAAATAGCCAATTTTGGATAAGAGGGAGAAATGTTGACAATATCAAAACGGCGATGTGAAAATCGTAATCAGGGCTCCAAATTAACCCAGAAAGCAAAAAATTACAAACTTTCATCCACATTTGTGGTTTTTACTCTGAAAAAACACGAGCTTATGTACGTACTAAGCGATACAATCGATCGCCGAAGGAAAACCCTTTGACCTACGGACTTCCGGTTTGCAAGAGTAACTGCCGGGGTCTGTTTGCTTGCCACAGGAGCAATTGCGTCCCTCCTTACCGTTTAGTACTTTTTTTTTACCGCTAAAATAAAAACGCTTTTAAATGCGCAATTTAAAACAAATTAAAAAAAAAAAAAAAAAAAAAAAAAAAAAAGACTCAACATTTTTAATTTTACGCAAGTTTATTGTTATTCTACTTATATTGCACATGTGAGTAAATAGTTATATAATTTAAAACTCTGTCAGTTATTATATACAGAGATTTAATAATACTCAGCAAGCAGCTTAAAACTTATTCGAGTCGCTTCGCATCAAACTCAAAATTTATTATCAAATATTTAATTATATTGTGTTGCTTGGCGAACGTTTCTGCCGTTTCGCTATTTTATAGCATGAGACGCTATAAAACTTCTTAGGCATTATTGTATTGATAATTGCATACTCGTTTTATAGACTAAAATCTTAAATAGCACAGATGTCAGAATGAATAATATATTATAGCAAGCAAGTGCTCTGTTTATGTTTATGATGACTTAAATTGTGGTTTGTAGTGAGTGAATATTAAGTAACTGTTATCATTTATCATTAATAAGTTAAAGCAATATTTACATAACCCTAGAATTTCAGTAATTTGTAATGATAAGTATTAAATTACAGATAACCATATAAATTGTGTTTTTTAAAGTGTAATTAATTGTTCACAACATTAGAAGAAAATACTTACAAATTGATAATATAATTGTTTTATAAGCTCCCGTACCACCATCCAAATCAATTGCTACTAATGGTAAGAAATATTTGAGATTTGAAATTGTTTTTGAAAAAAAAACTCAATGTACTTTAACTTATCATATATAAATTAGTTTACACTTTTAACACTTACTACTATCGTCTTGGAGTCATCTCTAGCTGAACTGACCTTAAATGCAGTCGGAAACCTGCATTACTTCTAGAGCGCTATGAATTGGAACTGGTCCCTCTTTGAAGAACTGTAGTGCTCCACCATCATATTCAAATGAAAATCCTGGGCACTGTAAGAATTGAAAAATATTGTAATAAGAAAAACCGATAATATTTACATTGTAAACAATTTAATTGACTGCAGAATTGATCAAAATATTAATTTAATGTTAGTCAAGGAGAAAATTGTAATAATGATTAAAATGGTTGAGTCTAATAACACTTTACAGGCAGAATCGACTTTTAAATTTCAATTTCACATTATAACATAAAAACATCAACAAGTACTACTACATAGGTAGATTGGTTAAACAAACAACCTCAACAATCAATGCATTTCATCTAAAATGTGACACAAATTAATTATAACAATTCAATAATTACTTATTTTATGTAATAATTCCTATGCAATAAGTAGGCATATATTCATACACACATTTGACATTGAAAAATGAGTTCCGCATCAAAACTTACTATAGCTATCGAAAACTTATTAATTAATTAAGAAGAATATAACAATAATTCTTACCTAATCACTTTTTATGACTTTATAATTCTTAAATTAAATAGTCTCTCCAACTTGGTTGAAAAGCGTCAACTATGAAATTTGTCGTTGCTGCCAATTATGAAAAAGTAAAAAGTGTTAACAGACCATTCATGAACGCTGTCAGATAATATTTAAAATGGTGGCTATAAATTTATTTATTGTAGATCTCATAATCACAGAGGTAAAAATTTAGAGTAACTTACCCAGTCGCAAAAATTAGATATTAACTTTTAATTTGTTGATAATAAAAATTTGGGCGGGAGTTGGGGAACCCCAAAGTAATTTGAATTAGAATGCTCAACCACCTACTTTGTAATTAAAGAATTGTGAGTTTCTTTTTTCTGCGTAAGTCCCTTAGTCAACAAATTTTAAATTTATTTTAAATAAATAAATAAATACATAAACTTTTGCCCACCAAAAGTAAAAAACGTAACTGTAGCGACATCTGTTAGAATAGGTTTAAACTATAACTGCAACTTTGTTTGCTTTCAGCAGTGACATCTGTTAAAACTGTACTAAACTATTGATGCAAGTTTGATTGCTTAAATGCAATTAAAAATAATAATTCCGCTCTTATTGTATAAAATATATTAATAAATTAATAATTAAAACAACAAATCAATACTAGTTAAATTAATATTAATAAATAATTACAGTTTCCTGTAATATATTTCAAATCTTTTGTAAAAATCATTACAGATTCCTGTTTTATAATTGCAGATTCCTTTAACAATTCAAGCCTCACTAAATGCTAAGCTAACGTCAAGCGAATGAGGTTATGTTCCATTATGTTTGTGTTTTGTGTTCGTTTGGGTGCCGCAATTTAATTTATATAATTAAATAAATCAACCAAAATGGTTCGCAACAGTGGGTAAGTTAACACTTTTCCATACATCAAAATAAAATAACTAAATTATTTTAACAGTCGAGACAGAAGCAGGACTCCTGAAAGGAAACAGCGAAGCAGCAATCGAAGATCGAGAAGCAGAGAAAAGGAACGAACTGCAAAATCAACTAGACACCGGAGAAGCCGTTCGAGAGAGAAACGAAGTCGATCTCGAGAAAGGGATCGAAGGGAACGCAGATCACATAGTCGCGAACGAGGGGAACGCAGAAGGTTTGTTTAAAATTTAATTTGATTTAGTTTGATATGATTTAAATTTTTAGAGCTGATAGTAAGGAGCGTAGAACTACTAATAAGAAGGATAGGAGGAGGGATAAATCGCGTTCACGCTCACCACGCGATAAAAATAAACAGGATGATCACCCGGATTTACCATTCGATCCGACTAATTTAGATAAAGAGGAGGAGCAGAAAAAATTAGAACTTGAAATGCAGAAGCGTAGGGAACGAATTGAAAGGTGGCGTGCTGAACGTAAGAAGAAAGAACAGGAAACTACAAAGAAAGAGAAGGATAGTATGTTAGCCAATTTGAATATACCGCAAGGGGCTATTAAAAAATGGTCATTGGAAGATGATTCGGAAGATGAGGATAAAATGGATAAACCGGTCGATACTAAAGAAGAAGTTAAAATCGAGGAAGAAATCGTTGCTGAAAAAGTCGAACCGGTAGAAGAGGAAAAAATTGAAGATGATGTTGATCCGCTCGACGAATTCATGAAAAGCGTTCAGGAAGAAGTGAGACAGATTAATAAATTTGATGTTAAGAAGCCTCCTAAATCGGCGGATGGTGTTGTGCCCAAGAAAGGGGCTTTGGTTATTGTAACAGGTGTTGCTAAGTCTAATGTGACGAAAAATAAGGGGGAATTGATGGAGCAGAATCAGGATGGGTTGGAGTATTCGTCCGAGGAGGAGCAAGAGGATTTGAAGGATACTGCTGCTAATATTGCCAATAAGCAGAAGAAAGAGTTGGCTAAAATTGATCATAATGAGATACGTTATGCAACTTTTAGGAAGAATTTTTATGTTGAGGTTCCTGAAATTGCAAGGATGACTAATGATGAGGTTGATGCTTATAAGGAGGAGCTTGAAGGGATTAGAGTTAAAGGTTTGTGAGCATTATTAATAGGTTATGCTAAATTATGACTTGTTATGTTTGTATTACATAAATTTCTAAAAATTTGGACTTTGAATAAGAATATATCATATTTTTAAGCCCAAAAAGATTTTTTCAATTTTTGAATAAGAATTTAATTTGTCAGTTTAATTTTAATCATAAAATTTGCTCAGATCTTAAGTTTTTTTATAAAAATAACTCATTTTAAGCATTTTTCATTCAAAAAGGTAATTTTAAGTTTTAAAATTGACAAAAAAAAGTCATTTTAAGCATAAAAATCGCTCAGAAATTTAAAAATCGCTCAGAAATTTAAAAATCGCTCTGAAATTTTATTTACTGCATAAAATTATATCTAACTTGACAGAAAAAAAAACTTTTTAAGCTTAAAATATGCTCAGAAACTTTTTTTAAAACGTTTTTCTATACAAAAACTTAATTTGGGCATAGAAATCGCTCAGAAATCACGTTTACTACAAAAATTATATCAAAATTGACACAAAAACTAAGATTTTTTTAAATTTTTAAGCTCAAAAGCTTGGTTTCTTAATAAGGATTTAATTTTTCAGTTGAAAAGACTTTTAGAAAACACGTTTATCACAAAAAATATATAAAAATGGACACAAAAAACCCATTTTAAGCGTAAAATTTGCTCAGAATCATAAAAATCGCTCAGAAACTACATTTATTACATAAAATTATATCTTAATTAACACAAGAAACACCGAAACTACTTCTTTTACATAAAATACATTAAAATTAACACAAAAAACTCCATTTTAAGCATGAAATTTGCTCAGAAATCACGTTAACTGTATAAAATGTATTAAAAATGACACATTTTAGGCATAAAATTAAATTAGAAATCACGATTTTTACAAAAAAATGATTACTATTGACACAAAAGGCTCATGTAAAGCATAAATTTACGTTTTTTACACTTTTAAGCATAAAAGTCGCACATTTATTTCTAAAATTATATCTGAATTCATACAAAAATTAAGTTTGTTACAAAAAAATATTATTTTAAGCAAAACAATCGCTGAGAGATTACATTTTTCACACAACAAACTATTTTTAAGCATGAAAATCGCTCAGAAATCCCGTTTATCACACAAAAAACTAGTTTTAAGCATTAAAATCGCTCAGAAACACTTTTTTACTCAACAAATTTTATGTTGAAGATACAAATCACGTGTACTGCATAAAATATATATGAAAATTAGCAAACAAAATTCATTTTAACTATAAAATCGCTTATGAATCGCTTTTATTACACAAAAAGCTGGTTTTAAACATAAAAATCGCTTGGAAACCATGTTTTTTACACAAATTGTATATAGAATTTGCTCAGAATCTACGTTTTTTTATAAAACAAACTTTTTTTAAGCATAAAAATGGCCTAAAATCGCGTTTCATACATAAAATAAATCAAAATTGACATAAAAAACTTAATTTAGGCATAAAAATCGCTCAGAAATGAAGTTTATTACACAAATTATATATGAAATTGCTTAGAATCTACGTTTTTAATAAAAAAAAAATTATTTTAAGCATAAAAATTGCTCAAAAATAAAGTTTTTTACTTAAAATTGATCAAAATTGACACAAAAAAGTGAGTATATTTTTGTGAACATTTTTCATATTGATTAGCCACAAAATAACTTTTTTAGTTTGCCTGGAATAAATTATATTAATTTCAAAAATAAGACTTTGATACATTAAGGAAAAAGCTCAAAAAAATCATATTTTGAAGCCCAAAAAAGAATTTAATTTTTCAGTTTAAAAGTTGCCTAAAAATCAGATAAAATATATCAAAATTGACACACACAAAATCTATTGTAAGCTTCTAATGCATAAAAATCGCTCATAAATCATGTTTATTATACAAAAAACTTATTTGAAGCCTAAAAATCGCTTAGAAATCACTTGTACTACATAAAATGTGTAAAAATTGCTCAAACATTACCTTAAATATGTCAAAATTGACACAAAAAAACCTGTTTAAATAATAAAAATCGCTTAGAAATTACGTTTATTAATAATAAATCATGTTTATTGCACAAAACATATATTTTAAGCATAAACATCGGTCTGAATTCATGTGTACTACATAAAATATATCAAAATTGGCTCACAAAAACATTTTTAGCATAAAATATCATGTTTATTACACAAATTAAATATAAAATTTATTCAGAATCTACGTTTTTTACATTAAACAACTCTTTTTAAGCATAAACATTGCTCAGATATCATGTTTTCAGAAAAAAAAAACTATTATTAACCATGAAAATCGCTCATAAATCACGTTTTTTACACAAAAATCTAATTTTAAGCATAAAAATTGCTTAGAAATCACGTGTATTACATAAAACATATCAAAATTGACACTCAAAAATCATTTTAAGCATACAAACGCTCAGAAATCACATTTTGTTGCAAAAAAAAACTCTCATTTTAAGCATTAAAATCGCTGAAGAATCACTTTTTTTACACAAAAACTATTATTAAGCATAAAAATCGCTCAGAAATCGCTTTTTTTTACCCAAAAAGGTAATTTTAAGCATAGAAATTTCTCAGAAATCGCGTTTATTACACAAATTATTTGCAAAATTTACTAAATATCCATGTTTTAAGCATAAAAATTGCTCAAAAATTACGTTTTATACATAAAATGTATCAAATTGACACCAAAAAAGTTATTTTGCGCTTCAAATTTGATCAAAATCTACGTTTTTACAATAAAAAACTCATTTTAAGCATCAAAATCGTTGAGAAATACCGCTTTCTACACTAATAATAATAAGTTATTCATAAAAATCGCTTATAAATCACGTTTATCGCTCAAATAAATCACGTATATTACATAAAATATATTAAATTTGACACAAAAACTTATTTTAAGCTTAAAATTCGCTTAGAAATCACGATCATTACACAAATTATATATAAAATTTGCTAAATATCTACGTTTTAAGCATAAAAATCGCTTAAAAATTACAATTTATACATAAAATGTATCAAATGAACACCAAAAAGTTATTTTACTCATAAAATTTGATCAAAATCCACGTTTTTACAATAAAAAACTCATTTTAAGCATAAAAATCGACGAGAAATCACGTTTTCTACACTATAAACGAATTTTATGCATGAAAATCGCTTAGAAATTATGTTTTTCACACAAATAAATCACCTTTATTACATAAAATATATCAAATTTGACACAAAAACTTGTTTTAAGCTTAAAATTTGCTTAGAAATCACGATTATTACACAAAGAATTTATTTTAAACATAAAAATCGCCCAGAAACCACGTTTACTTAATAAAATATATAAAAATTGACACAAAAAAACTTGTTTTAGGCATAAAAATCGCTTAGAAATTACTTAAAATATGTCACAAATCACGTTTATTACACAAATTATATATAAAATTGATTCAGAATCTACGTTTTTTACATAAAAAAATCTTTCTGAGATTATGTTTTCACAAAAAAAACTATTATTATGCAAGAACATCGTTCATATATCACAATTTTTACACAACAAACTAATTTTAAACATAAAAGATGCTTAGAAATCACATGTACTACATAAAATATATCAAAATTGACAATCAAAAATCATTTTAAGCATAAAATCGCTCAGAAATCACATTTTTACAAGAAACATTTATCATTTAAGCATTAAAAATTGATGAAAGATCATTTTTCACACAAAAAATATTATTGCGCATAAAAATTGCTCATAAATCACGTTTATTTTACAAATCATATATAAAATTTGCTGCTAAGTATCTTACGTTTTAATCATAAAAATCGCTCAAAAATTACTTTTAATACATAGAATGTATCAAATTGACACAAAAAAACTAATTTTAAGCATCAAATTTGCTCAGAATCTTCGTTTTTTGCAAAAAAAATCATTTTTAGCATAAAAATTAATGATAAATCTCGTTTCCTACATTATAAACGAACTTTATGCATGAAAATCGCTTAGAAATCACGTTTTTTACACAAATAAATCACTTTTATTACATAAAATATAACAAATTTGACACAAAAACTTGTTTTAAGCATAAAAGTCGCTTAGAAATCACGATTATTATACAAAGAACTCATTTTAAACATAAAAATTGCTCAGAAACCTCGTTTACTTAAAAAGCTCAAAAAAATCATATTTTGAAGCCCAAAAAAGAATTTAATTTTTCAGTTTAAAAGTTGCTTGGAAATCAGATAAAATATATCAAAATTGACACACACAAAATCTATTTTAAGGTTCTTATGCATAAAAATCGCTCATAAATCATGTTTATTACACACAAAACTTATTTGAAGCCCAAAAATCGCTTAGAAATCACTTGTACTACATAAAATGTGTACTAAAAACCTGTTTTAAGCATCAAAATCGCTTAGAAATTACGTTTATTTATAATAAATCATGTTTATTGCACAAAACATTTATTTTAAGCATAAAAATCGCTCTGAATTCATGTGTACTACATAAATTATATCAAAATTGGCACACAAAAACATTTTTTAGCATAAAATTGCTCAGAAGTCATGCTTATTACACAAATTAAATATAAAATTTATTCAGAATCTACGTTTTTTACATTAAACAACTCTTTTTAAGCATAAACATTGCTCAGATATCATGTTTTCAGAAAAAAAAAACTATTATTAACCATGAAACTCGCTCATAAATCACGTTTTTTACACAAAAATCTAATTTAAATCACGTGTACTACAAAAACTATATCAAAATTGACACTCAAAAATCATTTTAAGCATACAATCGCTCAGAAATCACGTTTTGTTATTAAAAAAACACTCATTTTAAGCATTAAAATCGCCGAGAGACCACATTTTTCACACAAAGACTATTAATACGCATAAAAATCGCGCAGAAATCGTATTTTTTTACCCAAAAAGGTAATTTTATGCATAAAAATTTCTCAGAAATCGCGTTTATTACACAAATTATATGCAAAATTTGCTAAATATCCATGTTTTAAGCATAAAAATTGCTCAAAAATTACGTCTTGTACATTAAATTGACACAAAAAACTTATTTTAAGCATCAAATTTGCTCAGAATCTACATTTTTACAATAAAAAACTCATTTTAAGCATAATAATCGATGAGAAATCACGTTTTCTACGCTACAAACGAACTTTGTGCATGAAAATCGCTTAGAAATCACGTTTTTTACACAAATAAATAATGTTTATTAAATAAAATGTATTAAATTTGACACAAAATCTTGTTTTAACCATAAAATTCGCTTAAAAATCACGATTATTACACAAATTATATAAAAAATTTGCTAAATATTTTCGTTTTAAGCATAAAAATCGCTCAAAAATTACGTTTTATACATAAAGTGTATCAAATTGACACAAGAAACTTATTTTAAGCATCAAATTTGCTCAGAATCTACGTTTTTTGCATAAAAAATCTCATTTTCAGCATAAAAATCAATGAGAAATTACGTTTTCTACACCAAAAACGAATTTTATGCATGAAAATCGCTTAGAAATCACGTTTTTCACAAAAATAAATCACCTTTATTACATAAAATATATCAAATTTGACACAAAAACTTGTTTTAAGCTTAAAATTTGCTTAGAAATCACGATTATTACACAAAGAATTTATTTTAAACATAAAAATCGACCAGAAACCACGTTTATTTAATAAAATATATAAAAATCGCTTAGAAATTACTTAAAATATGTCACAAATCATGATTATTGCACAAATAAATTATTTTATGCATTAAATCGCTCAGAAATCACGTTTATTACACAAATTATATATAAAATTGATTCAGAATCTACGTTTTTTACATAAAAAAATCTTTTTGAGATTATGTTTTCACAAAAAAACTATTATTATGCAAGAACATCGTTCATATATCACAATTTTTACACAACAAACTAATTTTAAACATAAAAGATGCTTAGAAATCACATGTACTACATAAAATATATCAAAATTGACAATCAAAAATCATTTTAAGCATAAAATCGCTCAGAAATCACATTTTTACAAGAAACATTTATCATTTAAGCATTAAAAATTGATGAAAGATCATTTTTCACACAAAAAATATTATTGCGCATAAAAATTGCTCATAAATCACGTTTATTATACAAGTTATATTTAAAATTTGCTAAGTATCTTACGTTTTAATCATAAAAATCGCTCAAAAATTACTTTTTATACATAGAATATATCAAATTGACACAAAAAAACTAATTTTAAGCATCAAATTTGCTCAGAATCTTCGTTTTTTACAAAAAAAATCTCATTTTTAGCATAAAAATTAATGAGAAATCTCGTTTCCTACATTATAAACGAACTTTGTGCATGAAAATCGCTTAGAAATCACGTTTTTCAATTTTATTACATAAAATATAACAAATTTGGCACAAAAACTTGTTTTAAGAATCAAATTTGCATAGAAATCACGATTATTACAAAAATTATATAGAAAATTTGCTATGTATCTACGTTTCAAGCATAAAAATCACTCAAAAACCACGTTTTATACATAAAATGTATGAAATTGACACAAAAAACTCATCCAATTTGGTCAGAATCTACGTTTTTACAATAAAAAACTTATTTTAAGCATAAATTTGATGAGAAATAATGTTTTCTACGCTATAAACGAACTTTATGCATGAAAATTTCTTAGAAATCACATATTTTACACAAATAAATCACTTTTATTCTAAAAAATGTATAAAATTTGACACAAAAACTTGTTTCAAGCATAAAATTTGCTTAGAAATCACGATTATTACACAAAGAACTTATTTTAAACATAAAAATTACGTTTACTTTATAAAATATATGAAAATTGGCAAACAAAAAATTATTTCAAGCATAAAATATGCTCGGAGATTACGTTTTTTTACACAAAAAGCTCATTTTAAGTATTGTATATATATATAAGTACAGGGAGTTTATAAATGAATGGGATTATGTAATCACTTTAAATATGCCGCCTATTTAAAATCGTCCACTATACTACATATGTTTTCATATGTTTGCTTGACAGCTGTCAAAGTTGATTTGTCAAAACCAATAGTTTAGTGAACAATTTAAAAAAAGCGGCACATTTAAAGTGATTACATAATCCCATTCATTTATAAACTCCCTGTATATATTTTAACTATTGCTCAGAAATTTGCTATATTTATGAAAATTTACATAGAAAACTCATTATAAACATAAAATTCTTTTAGAAATCAAGTTTTTTATATAATAAACCCATTTTAAACATTAAAACTAGTTCAGAAATCACGTTTACTTCATAAAATGTATCGAAATTGACACAAAAAACTTGTTTTAAGCAGGAAAATCGCTCAGAAATCACATTTACTACAAAAATATGTCGAAATTAACACAAAAAACTAATTTTAAGCATATAAATCGCTCAGGATATACGTTTTGCGACACAAAAATGCTTAATTTAAACACGAAAATCACTCGGACATTACTTTTATTGCAAAAAATATCGAAATTTTCGGAAAAAACTTAATTTAACCATAAAATCGCTTTGAAATCACATTTTAAGTTAAAAATTGGTCAGAAAAACTTATTTTATGCATAAAATTTGGTCAAAAATAACATTTTATGCTTAAAACTTCTTTTTTAAACTTAAAAATCGCTCAGAAATCACTTTTTTACACACAAAAATACCTATTTTAAGCATGAAAATTGCTCAGAAGTCACGTTTTTATCAAATAAAATGTATCCTGATAAAAAATCGTTCTGAAATCATGTTTTTTGAGCAACAAACTTTTTTTAAGCATAAAATTTACTTAGTAATTACATTTTTGACACAAATAAACTCATTTTAAGCTCAAAATTGGTGAGAAATCACGTTTTTTTACATAAAATATATCAAAATTGGCACAAAAAATTCAATTTAAGCATAAAATTCGCTCAGGAATCAAGTTTACAATACAAAATTTATCAAATTTGACCTAGAAAATCTACTTACAGCATAAAAAATGCGCAGAAAACTTATTATTAGCATAAAATTCCTCTAAAAATTAGGATTATTACAATAAATTGACGCAAAAAAGACATTTGTAGCATAAAATTACGCAAAAATACGTTTATAACGTAAAAAATGCGCATAAAACTTTTACCAGCATAAAATTTGCTAGAAAATTACATAAAATTTAATCAAATTAGCTCAGAAAACTCATTTAATACATTATAAAACCATAAAATTGCACCAAATTGCACCTTATTGCGATTAATGGCGATGAAAACTCGTTTTTAGCATCTAAATTACGTTTACCACATCAAATTTGCGGACAAAACCCATTTACAACATAAAATACTTTAAAAGGTGCAGAATTTTTTTTGTATGGACTTTGATACATTGAGATGAAAGTTCAAAAACTTCAAAAATCTATATTTTTAAGCCCAAATTAGGTCAAAAAAGTTTGTTTTTTAATTATTATTAAGAATTATATTTGTCAGCCTGTCTAGCTTAAATTACACCAATTTCCAAAAATTCGGAATTTGATCTATAGAGAAAATAGCTCAAAAACTAAGAATTTAAGCCCAAATTTGGCCAAAAATGATTTTTTTCAAATTTCCATCAAGAATTATATTTTTCAGTCTACCTGGCATATATTAGATCAATTTCCGAAAATTAGGACTTTGATACATTGAAGATAAACCTTAAAAACTTAGAAATTTTGATATTTGTTGGCCCAAATTAGGCAAATTTTTTTTTTTCAAATTTCCTTTAAGAATTATATTTTTCAATCTACCTGGCATATATCAGATCAATTTTCAAAAATTTAGGCTTAACAAATAAGAATTTTTCAACATTTTAAGCCTGAAGTAGGCTACAAAATATTTTTTTCAAATTTTTATTAATAATTATATGGTTGAACTTAATCGTCAACATGTTAGAACGTTACTAATCTAATTCGTCGCTTTGCGATTGACAGTTACATAACCTAAACACATACATAACCTATAAATTATTATTTTTTTAGGTCGCGGTTGTCCGAAACCGATCAAAACGTGGGCGCAATGCGGAGTCTCGACAAAAGAAATGAACATATTGAAAAAGTTGGGCTTTGAAAAGCCCACTCCCATACAAACCCAAGCGATACCCGCCATAATGTCAGGTAGAGATTTAATAGGCATTGCTAAAACAGGCAGCGGTAAAACACTTGCATTTCTTTTGCCGATGTTTAGACACATATTGGATCAACCGCCGCTGGAAGAAACCGACGGTCCCATATCCATCATAATGACCCCCACCAGAGAACTATGCATGCAAATCGGCAAAGACATCAAGAGATTCACAAAGAGTTTAAACTTGCACGCCGTGTGCGTTTACGGCGGAACCGGAATATCGGAACAAATTGCGGAATTGAAACGCGGAGCTGAAGTGATTGTTTGCACGCCCGGTAGGATGATTGATATGTTGGCGGCGAATAGTGGAAAAGTTACGAATTTACGAAGAGTTACCTATATTGTGTTGGACGAGGCCGATCGGATGTTTGATATGGGATTTGAACCACAAGTAAGGAGTTTAATGGAGTGTAAAAGCACAATTAATACATTTTGTTTATAGGTTATGAGGATTATAGATAACGTACGTCCAGATAGGCAAACTGTAATGTTCAGCGCAACGTTTCCAAGACAAATGGAAGCTTTAGCGCGCCGAATTCTACATCGGCCCATTGAGATTCAAGTTGGTGGTCGCTCGGTGGTCTGCAAAGAAGTCGAGCAACACGTCGTTATAATTGATGAAGATCAGAAATTCCTCAAACTATTGGAATTGTTGGGTCTCTATCAGGAACACGGCAGCATTATCGTATTCGTCGATAAACAAGAAAACGCCGATATTTTATTGAAAGATTTAATGCGCGCCGCTTACAACTGCATGAGTCTGCACGGAGGCATCGATCAATTCGATCGTGATTCGACTATACTCGATTTTAAATCGGGGAAGGTGAAATTGTTGGTCGCCACTTCGGTGGCTGCTAGGGGATTGGATGTGAAACAATTGATTTTAGTTGTTAATTATGATTGTCCCAATCATTATGAGGATTACGTGCATCGGTGCGGACGCACGGGGAGGGCTGGAAATAAGGGATTCGCTTATACGTTTGTGACGCCTGAGCAGGAGAGGTATGCGGGGGATATAATACGTGCGTTTGAATTGGCTTCCGTCAATGTTCCTGATAGTTTGAGGACACTTTGGGAGACGTATAAGAACAAACAGGAATCTGAAGGTAATTATTTGGTTTTGAGTGGTGGGGGTAAACGGTTGAGGTGTGTGTGTGTGTGGTTTTGATATCCAATCTGTCGCTTCGGGATTGACAGTTCACTTCATAACAAATATTGATAACTAAGTTGTCGCTTCACGATTAAGATTTGAGGAAATAAATTGTTTAAAAATCTTCATATCTAATCTGTCGCTTTGTGATTGACAGTTCAAGAAATTGATCGTTTCATAACCTAACAGTTTAGGAAATTAATTGTTTCATAACCTAAAAATGTTGATATCTAATCTAATTCGTCACAGCACACACATAACCTAATATTTCAACTTTCAATAAATTTTTATTAATTTATTTTATTTTTCAGGTAAGAAAGTCCATTCCGGTGGTGGCTTCAGCGGAAAAGGTTTTAAATTCGACGAAACCGAAGCTGCCGCCGCGAACGAACGCAAGAAATTCCAAAAAGCGGCTCTCGGTCTGCAAGATTCCGACGACGAGGATCTCGAGCACGACATCGATCAACAAATCGAAAGCATGTTCGCAACGAAACGGATCGTAAAAGAAATCAAGGCCCCGATCGGCATCATCAATCCGAGCAGCGCTTCCATGCAACATTCGGCCGTCGATAAATTAGAATTGGCCAAGAAACTCGCTTCCAAAATCAACTTAACCAAAAACATGTCGGGAGACACGAAATTCGCGACGCAACAAGCCGCCGAATCTATATTAAAGGGAAGCGGAAGTCAACCATTAATTACTGCGAAAACAGTGGCTGAACAATTGGCAGCGAAGTTGAATACACGGCTCAATTATCAACCGAAAGATGACGATGAACGTGGGGATGATGATTCGGAACAAACTTTCAGGAAATATGAGGAGGAATTGGAGATTAATGATTTTCCACAACAAGCCAGATGGAGGGTCACTTCTAAGGTAATCATCAAATATTTTGAATCTCAAATTATAGCTAATTTTTGTCATTATAGGAAGCTTTGGCTCAAATTTCTGAATATTCCGAAGCAGGAATTACAGTTAGAGGAACATATGTGCCTACCGGTAAAGCGCCACCTGAAGGTGAACGTAAGCTTTATTTAGCGATTGAAAGTACCAGCGATATAGCAGTTTCTAAAGCCAAATCGGAAATTACGAGACTTATCAAGGAGGAACTTCTTAAATTGCAAACGGCCGGTCATCACACATTCAATAAGGCCAGATATAAGGTCGTTTAATTGGAATCATTCTATTTTAAATATATGCTGTATAATTAATTACCATGAAAATACATTGTTATTACGATTAATTTCTTAGAAATACTTCAATACAACCGATTATATTTTAATTGTTTATAACAGCTCCATCTATATTTCATTAAAAGTTTTAAATTGATTTGAAATTAGTTGCAGATTAGATTGCAATGAAGGTAAGTACAAAATGAAATTAGTCACTGAACAAGACCCCTATTCTGGCACTCATTTCGATATCGCTTTATGTCAGATTTCTCCTACCGGAGGGGAAATGTTTAAAGTTAGAAGCTTATTATTGGGATATTGCAGTACGAAAGGAGATCACAGGCAGATTTTTTTAATTAATAGTGACGTCTTTAAAAACATCGTAGAATAACTTCTCAGAAACATCATATTTTAATCAGTATGGCCAACTTCAGGTCGGTATTTTGGTGGGCATTGTTCTAATACCTCATTACTAAATAATTAGAGTACACTTTAAATCAATTAATCTTATATTTTAAAAGTAACATTCACCTTAAACTATAAATAGATCTCTGTAGCGTTTTCATACATTGCAGATTTCTTCATTAATATGATAAACTACTGTAAACAGCTGATTACAGGCTGCCTAATTTAAATGATGTTACTTTTATACATTTCTGCTTGAAATAATTGCATTTCAATGAATGTTTACTGCAATAGCAAAAATGTTCACATTAACATTGGCAACACTGTCAATTTAACATTTTCTGATATAACCAATGAAGTGAAATAAGGTATTCTACCTAACTTCAATTCATTGGATTTAATAGAATTTTATTTCAATTTTTAATCAAATTAATTGCAATCATCCAACTATTACACTAATCTAATTAAAATAAACATACATTTCTCAACATGTTAGCATAACTACTATACCCCAGCAGCACATTTTAATAAAAAAATCAAACTCAATAAGTACATTTTTGTCTGAAATTAATCTCCTCGCGAATAAAATTAATTATAACTAACCTTAGCACATGGTTTAAATAACCAGAAATAATATTCTTTTCTTCATATTACCATTACTTTTCCCAATAAGAACTTTTCCATAATGTTTGAAACTCGGCTTGCAACGCCATCTTGTTTTAGCTAGAATGTTGTAGGTGGCGCCCTCAGTTAAAAGTTTGCGCACTATTGGTAGATGTAACTTTGGTTGCCTATATTCAAATAGAATTTTTGAATAAAAATTAATTTTTTGCATTTTATAAACATACAATTGTATACTGTAAAGCATACAGAATGCAATAAAATGTTTATATTTTTTTTCAAATACTATAAAAATTTATATTAATTAGAAAAAGAAGAAATTTATTTTATCGTTTGAAATTGATTAAATAGTTCATTTCAAATAATATTCTTTGATGTTCTGTATTGAAACAATTGCTTTTAAGACAACAGTTTTTGACATTTGAAACAATTAAAGTTCATATGATATTTTTGTCAACTTAAGAATGTTTTATTAAGTTGATAAACATTTTGTGATAATTAAAGAACATTTTGTGACAAAAAAAGAACATTTTGGGAAAAAAAAAATTTATGACATTTTGTGACAACTAAAAGATATTTTTTGAGATTTGTGACATTTATAAAACATTTTGTGACAATTTAAAAACAGTTTATGACGTTTGTGACAATTATAAAACATTTTATGACATTTTGTGACCATTAAAGAATATTTATGATATTTGTGACGATTAAAACATATTTTATAATGTTTGTGAGAACTAATAAACATTTTATGACGTTTATAACATTTAAAATAACATTTTATAATGTTTGTGAAGACTGATAAGCATTTTCTGATAACTGGAGAACATTTTATGACAGTTGTAGCAACTAAAAAACATTTTATGATATTTGTGACATTAAAGAACATTTTCTGACATTTAAAGAACATTTAATAATGTTTGTGAAGACTGATAAACAATTTGTGAAAACAGAGGAACATTTTATGACAAATGTGACAACTAAAAAACATTATATGACATTTGTGACATTTAAAAAACATTTTATAATGTGAATAAAAACTAATAAACATTTTATAACATTTGTGACATTCAAAGAACATTTTCTGACATTTGAAGAACATTTTATAATGTTTGTGAAGACTGATAAACATTTTGTGATAACTGAGAAACATTTTATGACATTTGTGACATTTTAAAAACATTTTATAATGTTAATGAGAATTAATAAGCATTTTATAACATTTGTGACATTCAAAGAACATTTTCTGACATTTAATGAACATTTTATAATGTTTGTGAGGACTGACAAACATTTTGTGATAACTAAGGAACATTATATGACATTTGTGACATTTAAAGAACGATTTATAATGTTTGTGAAGACTGACGAACATTTTGTGATAACTAAGAAACATTATATGACATTTGTGACATTCAAAGAACATTTTATAATGTTAATGAAAACTAATAAACGTTTTTTAACATTTGTGACAATCAAAAAACATTTTCTGACATTTAATGAACATTTTATAATGTTTGTGAGGACTGACAAACATTTTGTGATAACTAAGGAACATTATATGACATTTGTGACATTCAAAGAACATTTTATAATGTTAATGAAAACTAATAAACGTTTTATAACATTTGTGACGTTCAAAGAACATTTTCTGACATTTAATGAACATTTTATAATGTTTGTGAGAACTGACAAACATTTTGTGATAACTAAAGAACATTATATGACATTTGTGACATTTAAAAAACATTTTATAATGTTAATGAAAATTAATAAACATTTTGTTACATTTGTGACATTCAAAGAACATTTTGTGACATTTGAAGAACATTTTATAATGTTTGTGAAGACTGATAAACATTTTGTGATAACTAAGAAACATTTTATGACATTTGTGACATTCAAAGAACATTTTATAATGTTAATGAAAACTAATAAACGTTTTATAACATTTGTGACAATCAAAAAACATTTTCTGACATTTAATGAACATTTTATAATGTTTGTGAGGACTGACAAACATTTTGTGATAACTAAGAAACATTATATGACATTTGTGACATTTAAAGAACGATTTATAATGTTTGTGAAGACTGACGAACATTTTGTGATAACTAAGAAACATTATATGACATTTGTGACATTCAAAGAACATTTTATAATGTTAATGAAAACTAATAAACGTTTTATAACATTTGTGACGTTCAAAGAACATTTTCTGACATTTAATGAACATTTTATAATGTTTGTGAAGACTGATAAACATTTTGTGATAACTAAGAAACATTTTATGACATTTGTGACATTCAAAGAACATTTTATAATGTTAATGAAAACTAATAAACGTTTTTTAACATTTGTGACAATCAAAAAACATTTTCTGACATTTAATGAACATTTTATAATGTTTGTGAGGACTGACAAACATTTTGTGATAACTAAGAAACATTATATGACATTTGTGACATTTAAAGAACGATTTATAATGTTTGTGAAGACTGACGAACATTTTGTGATAACTAAGAAACATTATATGACATTTGTGACATTCAAAGAACATTTTATAATGTTAATGAGAACTAATAAACATTTTATCACATTTGTGACATTTAAACAACATTTTTTGACATTTAATGAACATTTTATAATGTTTGTGAAGACTGATAAGCATTTTGTAATAACTGAAGAACATTTTATGACATTTGTGACATTTAAAAAACATTTTACAATGTTAATGAGAACTAATAAACATTTTATGACATTTGTAACATTCAAGGAACATTTTCTGACATTTAATGAACATTTTATAATGTTTGTGAGGACTGACAAACATTTTGTGATAACTGAGGAACATTTGTGACATTCAAAGAACATTTTCTGATATTTAAAAAACATTTTATAATGTTTGTGAAAACTGATCAACATTTTGTGATAACTCAGAAACATTTTATGACATTTTTAACAATTAAAAAACATTTGACCACATTTTGTGACAATTATAGAAAATTTTAGATATTTGTGACATTTAAAAAACATTTTCTGACATTTCAAGAACATTTTATAATGTTTGCAAAGAGCGATAAGCATTTTGTAATAACTGAGGAACATTTTGTGACAAATGTGACAACTAAAAAACATTTTATGACATTTTCTGACATTTAAAAAACATTTTATAATGTTTGTGAAGACTGATAAGCATTTTGTAATAACTCAGGAACATTTTATGACAATTGTGACAACAAAAAAACATTTTATGACGTTTTTGACATTTATAGAACATGTTATAATGTTTGTGAGAACTGATGAACATTTTGTGACGACTGAGAAACATTCTATAATGAGTATGATAACTAAAAAACCATTTATAACATTTGTGACAATTAAAGAACATTTTATAACAATTTTAATGATTTTTTATGACAGTTTTTAATATTTTTTCAATTCAGTAATATTGTAGTTAGCTTAGAACTATTTTGTAACTTTTTTGGTTGCAGCTATAACATTAATTAAAAAAAAAAGCTCACACACACTTTATCATCTTAGAAACACTTCAAGAATATAATATTAATGTTAAAATATTTTATGATAGTTTACGGTAAAAGTTCAGATCATTTGTGACATTTTCAAAAACGTTCAAAAATATGATGATACAGTTCTAAAATATTTTAATGCACTTTGTATGACATTTTAAATTTTTTTTATAAACATTTAAACTAATTGAAGTACATTATATTAATGTAGAAACATTTTATGATAGTTTGCACCGACAAACATTTTTTTTACATTTAACAAACATTTTATGAACATGTCATTAATAGAGGAACATTTTATAATAGTTAAAAATTATTTTTTGACATTAGTAGTCATTCAAAAACAATTTAGTTAGTCTAGGTACAATTTCTGGCATTTGTGACATTTTGTGATATTTCAGTTAGTTTATAAATATTTTATAATATCTGTAGTAACTGAAGAATTTTAAACTACATTTTAAAAATGTTTCATAGTCCAAGAATAAAATATTTCATAAATATTAAGGATGATCATATCATTTTATAAACGTTTTATTTAAGCCACAAATTTGTTGACATTTCAGAATTGATTAATGATTTAATAACTTTTTAAAATTGGTTTAAATATGAGTCAATTAGACTTAAGATATGTAAGATGAACTAGTAACTATATAAACAATAGACAACTTTGTAATTGATTTAATTAATTATTTTTTACGCTTTGTTATTAATTTTAGTCAATTGAACATTTTACAATTATACAAAGTCATTTTGTTGCTTTGCAATTATTTTTAACAAATTTCCAATCGTCTAAAAAGAATTTATTGTTGCGATTGATTAGATATTTATTAAAAGTTTTCTGAAGATCATGTATTTGTTGCTTTGCAATTAATTTCAATAAATTTTTGAGAGAATTTGTCGCTTTTGTTAGATTGTTAGAACCAAACATGTATAATAGCATAAATGAGCAGAGGTAACAAGACCTGCTCTTGCTTCTTTAAGTATTCTACAGTTAATGCAAACAAATCAACTTTTACCAACCCATACAAATTTGTTTTTACTTCATGCAAGGAATATAACACTTTATAAAATTAAAAACAAATTATGATCATTCTTTTATTCAAGCTAATCTAAAAATCGTATTAACAAATCAATAGTTGCTCCATGTGGTGTGGACATCTTTTTCAACATTCTTGTGATAAATAACAACATCTTGGAAATACATGTTGTCAACATTGAATTCCCATTCGGTTTCAATGTATCTATCGAATGGATAACCTAAAGAATAGGTGTTATCCAAGTAGAAAGTTCCAGCTCCAACCATTGGGTAAACTTCTTCAACTTGTTTGCCATGGAATGGGCTAACAATAACAAAGAATTGGTAAGTTTGACCACCAATCTTACCCTTAGGTAAAAGGAATCAGCTTGGTATTCCCCAGTATGTTTCGCTGGCATCCATATGGAATCCTTCACCACCATTCAAAGCAGTGAGAACATGTTGGTAGAGATCCTTATAGGTAGTGCGATCGCTTACGAAGAAACTTTGACGAGAGTTGCGTTCAATAACATTTTTTCCAGCAGTCAATTGGTGATGGAATCTATCAATTTCAACAAAGTTAAGACGGTTTTCATTGATATCAATTTCACGTCCGTATTCATCATATTTGGGTCCAATAAAAACTTTAACGTAAGCTTCAACTGGTTTGTCACTAGCAACGTTGATTTTGTAGGTGAATGGTTTATGGTTAAGACGGAATTGGCGAGCACGGATTTCAAAAGATTCTTCTTGGAATTCCTTTTTATCAACAGTGACTGCGTTGCTTAAATCAGAGTAGAAATAATCAAAATATGTAATTAATTTCTCAACATCGATGCTTTCAATTTTAACACCATCAAATTTCAATTCTTCACTGGTATAATGAGGAAGGTAATTTTTGTATTGGTGGAAATAATACATCATTCTCTTATACATTTGCCAGAACATTGGGTCGCGTAGGGAAGTTTCAAAATGTTCAAGTGCGGATGGGGCTAGCTTGTATTGATCTAATGGGTAATAAGAGTAGCCAAGAAGTTGACGGGAGAATACTTGCAAATCACCATAGAAGCGACTATGTGGTGAATCTGGATTGCTTTCAACTAAATTACCAAGAATTTCAAATCCTTCTTTCTCGAACAATTTAACTATTTGACCTTCAGGTGTGTAAACGTATCCTCTATCAATGGCTTCACGTAGACGCCTTTCGTAATCTTTAACATTGGTGTAGCTTTCGCTATAATTTCCATACATTGGGTAGCTTTGTTCATCTCCATGATGGTAAAGATTGGCATGATTTGGTCTGCTTGGGAATTGAAGTCCATTGGTGTAATGAAGAGATGGGTTATATCCGGTTTCAATTGGATGTTCGTATGAGTAGTGTGGGATTTCACCGAAATTATTGCTGAGACGTTCCAAATAATAACGGGCTAATAATTGTTGGTGTACATAGTAATATTGTTCTCCACGACGATCCTTGATTAAATCAAATTCTTTACCTTCCATCCAGGATGGATAGAACAAATTGTAATAATAATAATGTGCGTTTAAACCAACATCTTCAGTAAAATAAGTCAATGATTGTTCCGGATGTACATTCAAATACCAACCGGAATAGTTAGCTTGAATGGTGTAACCCTTATAATCGGCACTTTTAATTTCATCTTCATAAGATCCCCAATAATGTTGCTTATATTGTTGTGCCTTATAAATCACTTCATTATTGAAGAAGTAATGTGGGTAAACTTCATAAATTGGTGGAAGTACAACTCCATAGGTATCATCACGATGAATAATAGCAACGGATAGGGAATAAATGTACATGCCTTCATTAACATTTTGGCGTGCCCATGCGGCGGATTTGTAAAAAGTTTCGTAATCTTTAGCATAATAGAAAACTTTGAAAAGAGCTATAGCTTGCTTCAAATGTTCAGAATCAAATGCAGAGAAAATTTCACCTTGTGGTAGGAAATCATGTTGGTAGCCGTACCAGAAGTCTTTAACGTATTCAGGTTGAAGCCAAAGATTCCATTTATCTTCAAATTTCCACGAATCAGCAATTTCAACCAAATCCTTATAATAAGTTGGTTGATTTACATAGTTGAATAGACGTAGGATATCTTTTTGCTTTTGTAAAAGAGCTTTGTCTTCTGTAATGGAAATAAATTTTAATATATAATTAATTAGAATTGATTGATAATTTACCAATTTTGTATTTGCGTTGTCCAGGTGGAGTGGCAATAGCTAAGGCGCAAATGCCTGCTAATAAAAGCACTAATGCGGTCTTCATGATGTGATCACTTTAGTAGACACCTTGAGTGTACCTTTAGTTACAATTCAGTCGTTTTTATAATGCAAAATAAAGCTCATATCTAGTGCTAACCTTTAAAGATGACCTTTTTTAATTATCTCCGGTTGGTTACATTTATTTATCTTAACTGAATAATGCGAATAAAAATTACAATATAAAGAGATTAATATGTTATTACTTTAGGTATAAATAGATCATGTCCACATGTAATATTATTAATTAAAAATAATCAATTAAAATAATTGAAGGAATATCGATTCTAATAAAACTAATGTTAATTTAATTAATTGTTTTGAATTAAAATGTTAATTTAAGCAACGTAACAACGATTAGTTTACAATTCAAGTTTAAATTGTGCGAAGGTAGTTTCTTCTACAGTGGCCACCCACCCGCCCAAGTGTTAATCATCAAAGGATCTATTGTTTGCTCACTTCTTGCATGTTTGGATTTTGATATGAGAGAATTGATTAATAACAAACGCTTGGGTGGGTAGGCGGGAACCAAATTTAATATTTGGGCGGATAGTTTTTTCTACTGTGGCCCACCCACCCGCCCAAGTGTTAGTCATCAAACGATCTATTCTTTATCCCACCTCTTGTGTGCTTGGGTTTAGATTTAAAAAAATTGTATAAGCATAAATCTCTTGATAACTTGGGTGGGAGGGCGTGAACTAAGTTTAAATTGTAGGCGGATAGTTTTTCTTACTATGGCCCATCCACCCGCCCAAGTCTTAGTTATCAATGAATCTATTCTTCGCTTCACCTCTTGTGTGCTTGGATTTAGATTTGAAAAAATTCTGTAAGCATAAATCTCTTGATAACTAACGCTTGGGTGAGTGGGCAAAAACCAAGTTTAAATTGTGGGCGAATAACTTCTTCTACTGTGACCCACCCACCCGTTCTAATGTTAGTGATCAATGGATCTATTGCTCAGCCCACCTTTTGTGTGTTTGGATTTTGATACGAAAGAATTGTTTTATATTAAATCTCTTGATAACAAACGCTTGGGTGGGTGGGCGGGAACCAAGTTTAAATTGTTGGCGGATAGCTTCTTCTACTGTGGCCCACCCACCCGCCCAAGTGTTAGTCATCAAAGAATCTATTGTTTCTCACACCTCTTGTGTGCTTAGATTTAGTTATGAGAGAATTGTTTAATATTAAATCTCTTGATAACAAACGCTTGGGTTGGTGGGCGGGCACCAAATTTAAATTGTAGACGGATAACTTCTTCTACTGTGGCTTACCCACCCGCCCAAGTGTTAATCATCAATAGATCTATTGTTTGTCCCACCTCTTTCGTGTTTGGATTTTGATACGGAAGAATTGTTTAATATTAAATCTCTTGATACCAAACGCTTGAGTGGGTGGGCGGGAACCAAGTTTAAATTGTAGACAGATAACTTCTTCTACTGTGGCCCACCCACCCGCCCAAGTGTTAGTCATCAATGGATCTATTGTTTGTCTCACCTTTTGTGTGTTTGGATTTTGATACGAAATAATTGTTTAATATTAAATTTCTTTATAACAAACGTTTGGGTGGGTGGGAATCAAGTTTAATATGTGGGCGGATAATTTTTTTTACTGTGGCCCACCCACCCGCCCAAGTGTTAGTCATCAAAGGATATATTCTTTGCTCCACCTCTTCTGTGCTTGGATTTAGATTTGAGAGAATTGGGTAAGCATAAATCTCTTGATAACTAACGCTTGGGTGGGTGGGCGGGAACCAAATTTAAATTGTGGGCGGTTAGCGTTTTCTACTGCGGCCTATTCATCCACCCAAGTGTTAGTCATCAATGGATATATTGTTTGTCCCACTTTTTGTGTGTTTGGATTTTGAAACGAGAGAATTGTTTAATAATAAATTTTTTGATAACAAACGCTTGGGTGGGTGGGCGGGAACCAAGTTTAAATTGTAGACGAATAGCTTCTTCTACTGTGGCCCATCCACCCGCCCAAGTATTAGTCATCAATGGATCTATTCTTTGACCCACCTTGTGTGTGTTTGGATTTTGAAACGAGAGAATTGTTTATTATTAAATCTTTTGATAACAAACGCTTGGGTGGGTGGGCGGGAACCAAGTTTAAATTGTAGACAAATAACTTCTTCTACTGTGGCCCACCCACCCGCCCAAGTGTTAGTCATCAATGGATCTATTCTTTGTCCCACCTTTTGTGTGTTTGGATTTTGATACAAAAGAATTGTTTAATATTAAATTTCTTTATAACAAACGCTTGGGTGGGTGGGTGGGAACCAAGTATAATATGTGGGCGGATAATTTTTTTTACTGTGGCCCACCCACCCGCCCAAGTGTTAGTCATCACAGGATATATTCTTTGTCACACCTCTTGTGTGCTTGGATTTAGATTTGAGAAAATTGTGTAAGCATATATCTCTTGATAACAAACGTTTGGGTGGGTGGGCAAAAACTAAGTTTAAATTGTGGGCGGATAGTTTCTTTTACTGTGGCCCACCCACCCACCCAAGTGTTAGTTATCAATAAATCTATTCTTTGCTCCACCTCTTGTGTGCTTGGATTTAGATTTGAGAGAATTGGGTAAGCATAAATCTTTTGATAACTAACGCTTGGGTGGGTGGGCGGGAACCAAAATTAAATTGTTGGCGGATAGCTTCTTCTACTGTGGCCCACCCATCCGCCCAAGTGTTAGTCATCAATAGATCTATTGTTTGTCCCACCTTTTGTGTGTTTGGATTTTGATACAAAAGAATTGTTTAATATTAAATCTCTTGATACCAAACGCTTGGGTGGGTGGGCGGGAACCAAGTTTAAATTGTTGGCGGATAGTTTCTTCTACTGTGGCCCACCCACCCGCCCAAGTGTTAGTCATCAATGGATCTATTGTTTGTCCCACCTCTTGTGTGTTTGGATTTTGATACGAAAGAATTGTTTAATATTAAATCTCTTGATACCAAACGCTTGGGTGAGTGGGCGAGCACCAAGTTTAAATTGTAGACGGATAACTTCTTCTACTGTGGCCCACCCACCCGCCCAAGTGTTAGTCATCAATAAATCTAATGTTTGTCCCACCTCTTGTGTGTTTGGATTTTGATACAAAAGAATTGTTTAATATTAAATCTCTTGATACCAAACGCTTGGGTGAGTGGGCGGGCACCAAGTTTAAATTGTTGGCGGATAGCTTCTTCTACTGTGGCTTACCCACCCGCCCAAGTGTTAGTCATTAATAGATCTATTGTTTGTCCCACCTATTGTGTGTTTGGATTTTGATACAAAAGAATTGCTTAATATTAAATCTCTTGATACCAAACGCTTGGGTGGGTGGGTGGGCATTAAGTTTAAATTGTAGACAGATAACTTCTTCTACTGTGGCCCACCCACCCGCCCAAGTGTTAGTCATCAATGGATCTATTCTTTGTCCCACCTCTTGTGTGTTTGGATTTTGATACGAAAGAATTGTTTAATATTAAATCACTTGATACCAAACGCTTGGGTGAGTGGGCGAGCACCAAGTTTAAATTGTAGACGGATAACTTCTTCTACTGTGGCTCACCCACCCGCCCAAGTGTTAGTCATCAATGGATCTATTGTTTGTCCCACCTCTTGTGTGTTTGGATTTTGATACAAAAGAATTGCTTAATATTAAATCTCTTGATACCAAACGCTTGGGTGGGTGGGCGAGAACCAAGTTTAAATTGTTGGCGGATAGCTTCTTCTACTGTAGCCCACCCATCCGCCCAAGTGCTAATCATCAATAGATCTATTGTTTGTTTGGATTTTGATACGAAAGAATTGTTTAATATTAAATCTCTTGATAACAAACGCTTGGGTGGGAGGGCGGGAACCAAGTTTAAATTGTTGGCGGATAGCTTCTTTAATTGTGGCCCACCCATCCGCCCAAGTGTTAGTCATCAATAGATCTATTGTTTGTTACATTTCTTGTGTGTTTGGATTTTGATACGAAAGAATTGTTTAATATTAAATCTCTTGATAACAAACGTTTGGGTGGGTGGGCGGGAACCAAGTTTAAATTGTAGACAGATAACTTTTTCTACTGTGGCCCACCCACCCGCCCAAGTGTTAGTCATCAATGAATCTATTCTTTGTCCCACCTCTTTTGTGTTTGGATTTTGATACGAAAAAATTGTTTAATATTAAATCTCTTGATAACAAACGCTTGGGTGGGTGGGCGGGAACCAAGTTTAAATTGTAGACAGATAACTTCTTCTACTGTGGCCCACCCACCCGCCCAAGTGTTAGTCATCAATGGATCTATTCTTTGTCCCACCTCTTTTGTGTTTGGATTTTGATACGAAAAAATTGTTTAATATTAAATCTCTTGATAACAAACGCTTGGGTGGGTGGGCGGGAACCAAGTTTAAATTGTAGACAGATAACTTCTTCTACTGTGGCCCACCCACCCGCCCAAGTGTTAGTCATCAAAAGATCTATTCTTTGTCTCACTTCTTGTGTGCTTGGATTTTGATACGAGAGAATTGTTTAATATTAAATCTCTTGATAACAAACGCTTGGGTGGGTGGGCGGGAACCAAATTTAAATTGTTGGCGGATAGTTTCTTCTACTGTGGCCCACCCACCCGCCCAAGTGTTAGTCATCAATGGATCTATTCTTTGTCCCACCTCTTGTGTGTTTGGATTTTGATACGAAAGAATTGTTTAATATTAAATCTCTTGATAACAAACGCTTGGGTGGGTGGGCGGGAACCAAGTTTAAATTGTAGACAGATAACCTCTTTTACTGTGGCCCACCCACCCGCCCAAGTGTTAGTCATCAATGGATCTATTCTTTGTCCCACCTCTTTTGTGTTTGGATTTTGATACGAAAGAATTGTTTAATATTAAATCTCTTGATAACAAACGCTTGGGTGGGTGGGCGGGAACCAAGTTTAAATTGTTGGCGGATAGCTTCTTCTACTGTGGCCCACCCACCCGCCTAAGTGTTAGTCATCAATAGATCTATTGTTTGTCCCATCTCTTGTGTGTTTGGATTTTGATACGAAAGAATTGTTTAATATTAAATCTCTTGATAACAAACGCTTGGGTGGGTGGGCGGGAACCAAGTTTAAATTGTAGACAGATAACCTCTTTTACTGTGGCCCACCCACCCGCCCAAGTGTTAGTCATCAATGGATCTATTGTTTGTCCCACCTCTTGTGTGTTTGGATTCTGATACAAGAGAATTGTTTAATATTAAATCTCTTGATACCAAACGCTTGGGTGGGTGGGCGGGAACCAAGTTTAAATTGTAGACAGATAACTTCTTTTACTGTGGCCCACCCACCCGCCCAAGTGTTAGTCATCAATGGATATATTGTTTGTCTCACCTTCATTGAGTGTTTGGAATTTGATACAAGAGAATTGTTTAATATTAAATCTCTTGATACCAAACGCTTGGGTGGATGGGCGGGAACCAAGTTTAAATTGTTAGCGGATAGCTTCTTCTACTGTGGCTCACCCACCCGCCCAAGTGTTAGTCATCAATGGATCTATTGTTTGTCCCACCTCTTGTGTGTTTGGATTCTGATACAAGAGAATTGTTTAATATTAAATCTCTTGATAACAAACGCTTGGGTGGGTGGGCGGGAACCAATTTTAAATTGTTAGCGGATAGCTTCTTCTACTGTGGCCCACCCACCCGCCCAAGTGTTAGTCATCAATGGATCTATTGTTTGTCCCACCTCTTGTGTGTTTGAATTCTGATACAAGAAAATTGTTTAATATTAAATCTCTTGATACCAAACGCTTGGGTGGGTGGGCGGGAACCAATTTTAAATTGTTAGCGGATAGCTTCTTCTACTGTGGCCCACCCACCCGCCCAAGTGTTAGTCATCAATGGATCTATTGTTTGTCCCACCTCTTGTGTGTTTGGATTCTGATACAAGAGAATTGTTTAATATTAAATCTCTTGATACCAAACGCTTGGGTGGGTGGGCGGAAACCAAGTTTAAATTGTAGACAGATAACTTCTTCTACTGTGGCCCACCCACCCGCCCAAGTGTTAGTCATCAATGGATCTATTGTTTATCCCACCTCTTGTGTGCTTGGATTTAGATTTGAGAAAATTATATAAGCAAAAATCTCTTAATAACTTGGGTGGGTGGGCGTGAACTAAGTTTAAATTGTAAGCGGATAGCTTCTTCTACTGTGGCCCACCCACCAGCCCAAGTGTTAGTCATCAATGGATCTATTGTTTGTCCCACCTCTTGTGTGTTTGGATTTTGATACAAGAATTGTTTAATATTAAATCTTTTGATACCAAACGCTTGGGTGGGTGGGCGAGAACCAAATTTAAATTGTGGGCGGATAGCTTCTTCTACTGTGGCCCACCCACCCGCCCAAATGTTAGTCATCAAAGAATCTATTGTTTCTCACACCTCTTGTGTGCTTAGATTTAGTTATGAGAGAATTGTTTAATATTAAATCTCTTGATACCAAACGCTTGGGTGGGTGGGCGGACACCAAGTTTAAATTGTAGACGGATAATTTCTTCTACTGTGGCCCACCCACCCGCCCAAGTGTTAGTCATCAATGGATCTATTGTTTGTCCCACCTCTTTTGTGTTTGGATTTTGATACGAAAGAATTGTTTAATATTAAATCTCTTGATACCAAACGCTTGGGTGGGTGGGCGGGCACCAAGTTTAAATTGTAGACGGATAACTACTTCTACTAAAGATGAGTTTTCTGTTCAATTTTGATATTATAAATGTTTATTCTAAGCCATGTTGCAATTTTTGGATCAAAATTTGTGCTAAAAATAAGTTTTTACTCAATATTGATATTATAAAAATCTACTCTGTGTAATGTAAAAGCTTTTTAAACTTAATTTATTCTATAATTCAGTTATTTGTGCAAATTTTGATTAAGTTTATGTTGTAAACGTCATTTTTTATGCAATTTTAAGATTTTCAATAAACATTTTATGTTTTAAATAAGTTTTTTGTTTGATTTTTATGTTATAAATGTTTTATTCGTGCATTTTTGAGGTTTTTGAAGCAAATTTTATGTTTTAAATAGTTTTTTTGTGTTAATATTAATTAAATTCATGTGGTAAACATGATTGTTAGCCAATTTTATGCCAAAAATAGGTTTTATGTTTGTTTTTTAAGCAAATATTTTGTCATATTTAGGTTTTTCACACAATTTTTGATAAATTTCTTATGATATACGCAAATTTTTGCACAATTATTAATTAATGCTAATTATTTCTTAAAATTCGTTACAATTTATTATTAATTAAAATTATATCAACAACCTATTTACGAATATATTAAATATCCGCTGATAATATTGTTAGCAACAAAAAAAACATTACATCACTCAATTTTTAAATAATAATTATTTTTATCTAATATCACATTAATTAAAATATGTAACTAACGGCCGATTACAATAGCGGGTCATCATGAGGTCAATTCTCTATCGCAATTTTTCCACTATATAAACCGCATAATTGTCTGAAAAAGGTACACTAATCAAGGTGTCTACTAAAGTGATCACATCATGAGGACCGCATTAGTGCTCTTATTGGCAGGCGTTTGCGCCCTAGCTATTGCCACCCCAACTGGACAACGCAAAAACAAAATTGGTAAGTAATTAATAAATTATAATTAATTAAATTTCAACATTAAATTCCATTACAGAAGACAAAGTTCTTTTGCAAAAGCAAAAAGATGTCCTACGTCTATTCAACTATGTAAATCAACCAACCTATTATAAGGATTTGGTTGAAATTGCTGATTCGTGGAAATTTGAAGGTAAATGGGATCTTTGGCTTCAACCTGAATACGTTAAAGATTTCTGGTACGGCTACCAACATGATTTCTTACCACAAGGTGAAATTTTCTCTGCATTTGATTCTGAACATTTGAAGCAAGCTATTGCACTTTTCAAAGTTTTTTACTATGCTAAAGATTACGAAACTTTCTACAAATCCGCCGCATGGGCACGTCAAAATGTTAATGAAGGCATGTACATTTATTCCTTATCCGTTGCTATTATTCATCGTGATGATACCTATGGAGTTGTACTTCCACCAATTTATGAAGTTTACCCACATTACTTCTTCAATAATGAAGTGATTTATAAAGCACAACAATATAAGCAACATTATTGGGGAACTTATGAAGATGAAATTAAAAGTGCCGATTATAAGGGTTACACCATTCAAGCTAACTATTCCGGTTGGTATTTAAATGTTCATCCGGAACAATCAATGACTTATTTTACTGAAGATGTTGGTTTAAACGCACATTATTATTATTACAATTTATTCTATCCATTCTGGATGGAAGGTAAGGAATTCGATTTAATCAAGGATCGTCGTGGAGAACAATATTACTATGTACACCAACAATTATTAGCCCGTTATTATTTGGAACGTCTCAGCAATAATTTTGGTGAAATCCCACACTACTCATACGAACATCCGATTGAAACCGGATATAACCCATCTCTTCACTACACCAATGGACTTCAATTCCCAAGCAGACCAAATCATGCCAATCTTTACCACCATGGAGATGAACAAAGCTACCCAATGTATGGAAATTACAGTGAAAGCTACACCAATGTTAAGGATTATGAAAGGCGTCTACGTGAAGCCATTGATAGAGGATACGTTTACACACCTGAAGGTCAAATAGTTAAATTGTTCGAAAAAGAAGGATTTGAAATTCTTGGTAATTTAGTTGAAAGCAATCCAGATTCACCACATAGTCGCTTCTATGGTGATTTGCAAGTATTCTCCCGTCAACTTCTTGGCTACTCATATTACCCATTAGATCAATACAAGCTAGCCCCATCCGCACTTGAACATTTTGAAACTTCCCTACGCGACCCAATGTTCTGGCAAATGTATAAGAGAATGATGTACTATTTCCACCAATATAAGAATTACCTTCCTCATTATACAAGTGATGAATTGGAATTTGATGGTGTTAAAATTGAAAGCATCGATGTTGAGAAACTAATTACATATTTCGATTATTTCTACTCCGATTTAAGCAACGCAGTCACTGTTGATGAAAAGGAATTCCAAGAAGAATCTTTTGAAATCCGTGCTCGCCAATTCCGTCTTAACCATAAACCATTCACCTACAAAATCAACGTTGCTAGTGATAAACCAGTTGAAGCTTACGTTAAAGTTTTCATTGGACCCAAATATGATGAATACGGACGTGAAATTGATATCAATGAAAACCGTCTTAACTTTGTTGAAATTGATAGATTCCATTACCAATTAACCGCCGGAAAGAATGTGATTGAACGCAACTCCCGTCAAAGTTTCTTCGTAAGCGATCGCACCACCTATAAGGATCTCTATCAACATGTTCTTACCGCTTTGAATGGTGGTGAAGGATTCCATATGGATGCCAGCGAAACATACTGGGGAATTCCAAGCAGATTCCTTTTACCTAAGGGTAAGATTGGTGGTCAAACTTACCAATTCTTTGTTATTGTTAGTCCATTCCATGGCAAACAAGTTGAAGAAGTTTACCCAATGGTTGGAGCTGGAACTTTCTACTTGGACAACACTTATTCTTTGGGTTATCCATTCGATAGATACATTGAAACCGAATGGGAATTCAATGTTGACAACATGTACTTCCAAGATGTTGTTATTTATCACAAGAATGTTGAAAAAGATGTCCACACCACATGGAGCAACTATTGATTTGTTAATATGATTTTTAGATTAGCTTGAATAAAAGAATGATCATAATTTATTTTTATTTTTATAAAATGTTATATTCCTTGCATGAAGTAAAAACAAATTTGTATGGTTTGGTAAAAATTGATTTGTTTGCATTAACTGTAGAATACTTAAAGAAGCAAGTGCAAGTCTTGTTACCTCTGCTCATTTATGCTATTATACAAATTTGGTTCCAACAATCTAACAAAAGCGACAAATTCTCTCAAAAATTTATTGAAATTAATTGCAAAGCAACAAATACATGATCTTCAGAAGACTTTTAATAAACATCTAACCAATCGCAACAATAAATTCTTTTTTAGACGATTGGAAATTTGTTAAAAATAATTCCAAAGCAACAAAATGACTTTAGATAATTGTAAAATGTTCAATTGACTAAAATTAATAACAAAGCGTAAAAAATAATTAATTAAATCAATTACAAAATTGTCTATTGTTTATATAGTTACTAATTCATTTTACATATCTTAAGTCTAATTGACTCATATTTAAACCAATTTTAAAAAGTTTCAGAAATGTCAACAAATTTGTGGCTTAAATAAAACGTTTATAAAACGATATAATAATCCTCAATATTCATGAAATATTTTATTCTTGGACTATAAAACATTTTTAAAATGTAATTTAAAATTCTTCAGTTACTACAGACATCATAAAATATTTATAAACTAACTGAAATATCACAAAATGTCACAAATGCCAGAAATTGTACCTAGGCTAACTAAACTGTTTTTGAATGGTTACTAATGTCAAAACATAATTTTTAACTGTCATAAAATGTTCCTCTATTAATGACATGTTCATAAAATGTTTGTTAAATGTCAAAAAAATGTTTGTAAATGCAAACTATCATAAAATGTTTTTACATTAATATAATGTTCTTCAATTATTTTAAATGTTTATAAAAATTTTCTAAAATATCATACAAAGTGAATAGACTAACTAAAATATTCCAGAACTGTTAAAAAAGTTTGAACAAATTGTTCAAAACCAACTTAGAACGTCGATAAGTTGTTATAAAAAAGCTCTAAAAGTATCATCATATTTTTGAGCGTTTCTAAAAATGTCACAAATAATCTGATTCTACTGTGACTCACCCACCCTCCCAAGTGTTACTTATCAAAAGATTTATTACTTCTCCCACCTCTTGTGTTTTTGTAGATATTATACACAAAAGCATAAAAGTCAAATGTCACTTATACATCAGAGAACTGTTTAACAAAGAATTCCAAGTCAAACCTGTGAGCGGGTGGTTTCTTTTACTGTGACCTACCCACCCACCCAAGTGTTGGTTATCAATAGATTCAATGTTTTCCCCACCTCTTGTAGCTATTTTAAACAACACCAAAGAATTGATTAACAATAAATTTCTTAATAACTAATGCTTGGGTGGGTGGTCGGGCATCAAATCAAAACTGTGGGCGGGTGGTCTCCTTTATTATAACTCACCCACCCACCCAAGTGTTGCTCATCAAAAGATTTAATGTTTTCCCCACCTTTTGTGTTTTTGCAGCTATTATATACAAGAAAATGAGAATTAGATTTCATTTAGACATCAGAGAATTGTTTAACAATAAATCTCTTGACAACTAACGGTTGGGTGGGTGGGCAGGCACCAAGTTTAAATTGTGAGCGGGTGGCTTCTTCTACTATATACTGATTTAATGTTACCCCCACCTCTTGTGTTCATGTAGATATTATATACAAGAGAATAAATGTCAAATGCCACTTAAACATTAGAGAACTGTTTAACAAAGAATCCCTCACTTTTGGTGTTTTTGTAAGTATTATACACAGAAGAATGACTGTTAGATGTCACTTAGATATCAGAGAATTGTTTAACAATAAATTTCTTGATAACAACCTTTTGGGTAGGCGAGCTTCTTCTACTATCTTCTCATACAATGTTAAAAATAACAAAACCTGGTCATAAAATTTCAAAATATTGTTAGAAAGCTTTAAAATCCGGCCATAAACAGCAAATTCAGCTATAAAATATCAAAATATAGTTAGAAAAACAAAAAAAAGTGCAAATAAAATTTCAAAATCCTACCATGAAGTAACAAAATATTGTTAAAAACAAAACCCAGCTTTGAAACATCAAAATATTTTTAGAAAACAGCAAAATCCGGCCATAAACTGTTAAAAAGTGCAAAATTCTATTAATAAAAAGTCAAAAATAGACAAATCCGGTCATAAAACATTAAAATATGTTCAGATAGATTTAAAAGTGCAAAATTTTATTTATAAAATAGAAAAATTTGACCTTGAAACATCATAATATTGTCAAAAAGTACTAAAATCCGGCCATAAACTGTTGATATGTTTAAAAATTGTCATAAAATCCAACTAATTCTGATTATAAAATTTCAAAAATAGTATAATCTGACCATAAAAAATTTAATTATTGTCAGAAAGCACCAAAATCCAGTCATAAACTGTTGAAAAGTGTAAAATTCTGTATAAAATAGCAAAATCCGACTATGATATATCAAAATATTGTTAGAAACAGCTAAATTCGGTAATAAACTGCTCAAAAGGGCAAAATTCTTTTCATGAAATGTTAAAAATAGCAAAATCCAATCATGAAATACCAAAATATTTTTAGAAAACACCATAATTCAGTCATAAACTGTTGAAAAGTGCAAAATTCTTTTAATAAAATGTAAAAATCCAACCATAAAGTAACACAATTTTGGTAAAAAACAAAACTCGAGCTTAAAACATCAGAATATAGTCAGAAAGCACCAAAATCCAACCACAAACTGCTAAAAAGTGCTAAACTTTATTCATAAAAAATCAAAAATAGCTAAATTTTGCCATTAAGTGTTGAAAAGTGTAAAGAAAATATGGAATACATCAAATAACAATATCAAAAAGATTAAAAAAGTGCCAAATTTGGTTATAAAATATAAAAATATTATCAAAAAGCACTGAAAGTTGGCATAATCGGTTGAAAAGTGCAAAATTCTTTTAATAAAATGTCAAAAATAACAAAATCCGGCCATCACATATCAATATATTGTCAAAAAAACAAAATCCGGCTTTGAAACATCAAAATATTTTCAAAAAACCGAAAAATTTGGCCATAAACTGATGAAAAGTGTAAAACTCTATTAATAAAAAGCAAAAAATAGACAAATTCGGTCATAAAACATTAACATATTTTCAGATAGATTCAAGATTTAGCCAAAAACAATTTAAAAATGCAAATATTTACTTATATAATGTCAAAAATAGCAAAATCTGACTTTGAAACATCAAAATATTGTCAAAAAGTACTAAAATCCGGCCATAAACTGTTGATATGTGTAAAAATTGTCATAAAATCTTAAAAATTTAACTAATTTTGTTTATAAAATATCAAAAATCTGACCATAACAAATTTAAATATTGTCAGAAAACACAATAATTGTTTAAAAACGCAAAATTTTCTCTATCAAATATCAAAAATAGCAAAATATTGTTAAAAAGCACCAAAATTTGATTATAAATAGTTGAAACGTGTGAAATTCTGTACATAAAGTAGCAAAATCCGACTATAATGTATCAAAATATTTTTAAAAATAGCCAAATTTGGTCATAAACTGTTCAAAAGTGCAAAATTCTTTTCATAAAATGTTAAAAATAGCAAAATCCAATCATAAAATACCAAAATACTTTTAAAAAACTCCAAAATTCAGTCATAAACTGTTGAAAAGTTTTTTATTCTGTTTATAAAATGTCAAAAATAACAAAATACTACTAAGAAATATCAAAACATTGTTAGAAATACCAAAATCCAAGCAACACAAAAGTATAGAAAACAGTTTCTAGTCTGCAACTAATTTTAAATCATTATATTTAATTTTAGCCCCGCTGGGACAGTCAAAATTTCAATTTGTATTACAATTCGTTTTCTCTAAAACAATTACTAACTTCGTTTTGTTGCACAATTCATTTTGTATCACCTAATATAATAGCTAACTTCATTTTGTAGCAAAATTCATAATAATTCCCCTTAAATTAACTGCAAACTTCAATTTGTATCACAATTCATTGTGTTTTCTCTAAAACTAACTTCATTTTGTAGCACAATTTATGATAATTCACCTTCAATTAATTGCAAACTTCGTTTTGTAGCACAATTTATTGTGTTTCACCTAATATAATAGCTAACTTTATTTTGTAGCAAAATTCATAATAATTCTCCTTAAATTAACTGCAAACTTCAATTTGTATCACAATCCATTGTATTTCCCCTTAAACTAACTTCATTTTGTAGCACAATTTATGATAATTCTACTTCAATTAATTGCAAACTTCGTTTTGTAGCACCATTCATTGTGTTTCACCTAATATAATTGCTAACTTCATTTTGTAGCAAAATTCATAATAATTCCCCTTAAATTAACTGCAAACTTCAATTTGTATCACAATTCATTGTGTTTCCCCTTAAACTAACTTCATTTTGTAGCACAATTCATGATAATTTTACTTCAATTAATTGCAAACTTCGTTTTGTAGCACCATTCATTGTGTTTCACCTAATATAATTGCTAACTTCATTTTGTAGCAAAATTCATAATAATTCCCCTTAAATTAACTGCAAACTTCAATTTGTATCACAATTCATTGTGTTTCCCCTTAAACTAACTTCATTTTGTAGCACAATTCATGATAATTCTACTTCAATTAATTGCAAACTTCGTTTTGTAGCACCATTCATTGTGTTTCACCTAATATAATTGCTAACTTCATTTTGTAGCAAAATTCATAATAATTCTCCTTAAATTAACTGCAAACTTCAATTTGTATCACAATTCATTGTGTTTCCCCTAAAACTAACTTCATTTTGAAGCACAATTCATGATAATTCCCCTTCAATTAATTGCAAACTTCGTTTTGTAGCACAATTAATTGTGTTTTGCTTAAAATAATCATTTTGAAGCATAATTCATAATAAGGGAATCTTAAATTACCTTATTTTTGATCAATTTTTAATAATTTATTCTAGTTTCAAAATTAATTTGGTCTAGTCTATCTAAAACTATATTAATATAAAACCAAAAATAGACAAATCCGGTCATAAAACATTAAAACATCTTCAGATAAATTCAAGATTTGGCCAAAAACAATTTATAAGTACAAAATTTTATTTATAAAATGTCAAACATAGCAAAATATAACCTTAAAACATCAAAAAGTCCAATCAAAAAACACTAAAATATTTTTAGAAAACACCAAAATTCAGTCATAAACTGTTGAATAGTGCAAAATTCTTTTCAAAATATATCAAAAATAGCAAAACCTGATCATAAAATATCAAAATATCGTTTGAAAGTACCAAAGTCCGGCCATAAATTGTTAAAAAATGCAAAATTTCTGCTTATATAATGTCAAAAATAGCAAATCCAGCTATGAAATATCAAAAATATTGATAGAAAAAACAAAAATCTGTTTCCTATTAAAAATTGCAAAAGAAATGTCAAAATCCAACTATAAAATAACAAAATACTGTTAAAAATACAAAATCCGGCCTTAAAACGTCAGAAAGCACCAAAATCCGACCCTAAACTGTTAAAACTTTATTAATAGAAAGTCAAAAATAGACAAATCCGGTCATAAAACATTAAAATATTTTCAGATAGGTTCAAGATTTGGCCAAAAACAATTTAAAAGTGCAAAATGTTATTTATAAAATGTCAAAAATAGCAAAATTTGACCTTAAAACATCAAAATTTGATCATAAACTTATAAAAAGTGCAAAATTCTATCAATTCAAAGTCAAAAAGAATCAAAATTCGGCCAAAAAGTGTAAAATTTTCTATTTAAAATGTCAAAAATAGCAAAATCTTGCCTTAAAACATCAAAATATTGTCAAAAAGTACCAAAATCCTACCATAAACTGTAAAAAAACCACTTTTTATCCATTTAAACTTTTCAATGCCAAACAAAATAAACCAAAAACTCAATTTAATTATAATAATTCACAACTATTCCATTAGAACTATTTGACTAAATTATGACACATTTAATTAAAAATAAACCCCAATCACAACAAAAAAATATTTGTAGGTTAAGTTGTTGCTTAGGAAGCACAAATTGTTCACACATTCCTAAAATAATGCAGCAGTGATATAAATCCACGTATATTATATAGAAATTCTATAAATAAACCACAACCTTGCCCTGAAATCAGTGTCACTTTCATTGCAACAATGGAAATACCTTATGGTAAAATAGTCGTATACTTCCTAACATTCATCGGATACATCTATTCAGGCTACGGATCAGGTTTGTTGAATAATTTAAGAGAAGCCGTACTATCAGCTGAAAATGTATTCGGAGATGTCATGAAGAACGTCATCGGTGCAGCCAATAATTTCAAAAGCCTCAACGATGTCTTTAATGCAGCAGTGGAAGAACATTGTGTATTCAAATGTCCTGTCGAAGGTAAATTATTTAAAATCTTGATTATAATTATAACCTAATTGTACTATTTTAGGAGTAATTCCAAAACCCAATCGTAATCACCGCCCCTCATCAAACGGATGTGGTGCAGAAGGTTTACGAATCGATACGTCACAATTACCACTTGCCGAGATGGAAAAGTGTTGCAATTCACACGATATTTGTTACGATACTTGTAAGAACGATAAGGAAGTATGCGATTTGCAATTTCAGAAATGTTTGTATCAATATTGCGATTTGCATGCGAAAAAAGTTGGGGAAACGGTCGTTAAAGGTTTGTAATTTTATGGAGTCGATTGATTTTGTGTTAATGATTTATTTTCAGCTTGTAAAGGGACGGCCAAGATGCTTTATACTGGAACTGTTGCTTTGGGTTGTAAATCGTATTTAAATGCACAAACAAATGCTTGCTATTGTGCACCGACTAAGGAATCGAAGAAAAGTTATAAATATACTCATGGAGGGGATGAATTGTAGATTGTAGTATTTGTGTTATTATTTATTAAATTATTTTAATTTAAATTGTTTAAATATTTCAGTGTTGCCACAACAAATAAATGCTTTTGCTGAGTACTCAGTTCTAAAATAATCAGCCTGAAGTTCACAGCTGAAGCATTATTTGAGATAGATAAAATAAATCAAGTTGCTTATCTAAAGCAAATCATAACCAAACTAATTCTTACATTGCCTTTATTTAATAAGTGAGCTAAAAAACATAAAAATACATAAAAATCATTTTATTATTGACAGAGGTTGTTCATTATCACTTAATTATTACTATTTTGGCCTTAAAATACACTAGCGCACAATCAATTAAACAACGTGAGTAATTTCCCGTTTTCATACATGGCTTTAACATCAGAACCACCTCCCAGACATTCACCTTTAACGAAAACCCTCGGCACCTAAAAGAAAACAATTAAAATGAATCAAACTTAATCAAATTAATTACCGTTTTGGCTCCCGTCATTTCACCTAAAATTTCTTGAATTTCCTCAGAATCCGTACGATTATCCAATTCAATCGCTGTGTACTTCTTTTGAAGCTTATCGAATACCTTGAAATTAATCGATTTAGTAATAAATCATTTCAATTATTATTCGTTACCTCTTTAGCTAGTTTGCAATAAGGGCAGTATGTTTTCGAGAAGATGACCACTGTGTCTTTGTTAATTAATTCTTTAACAAGTTCTGCTGTGGGTGATGCCATGTTTGCTTTAGTGACTCTTGAACTGAAAACCCCCATTATCAATTTTTTTTATATAACCACTATCTAATGATAAAAATGATTATGTTTGGAGTGGTTTTGATTAAATTGCGGTTTTACTTACAATTTGTAAAGGAAAGAATTATTTGTTGGCACTGACTTAACACAACTGACAGAGAAAGTGACAGGTTACGACTTCATGGTCAACTTGATTATTAAATTGATTTAAAATTTAGATTTTAATCAATAAAATGATGCATTTTAATAATTAGGTCATTAATAATTGATTTATAATTTGAAAATTGTGAATTATTTATAATTATAGCAAATTGTAAATGGGGTTGCATATCTTAGATCTACTGTTAGATGTGCATTGTTGGTTGCCTATTACATTATCGTAAGTGAGCGTAGACAGAATTTATTTATGATTAATAAATTGGTAATGTTTATCTTAATGAAGCCTTTCACAATTTTTTTGTATGTTATAATGCTCACAAAACATCATTATAATAGCAAAGATTAAAAAAAAAACTTAACACACAAAAATTGGTCACTAAAAATATTGTTTAATGCTTAGAATTATTATTTAAAATGATTCATGACTGTCAAAATGTTACTATAATAGTCTAAAACGCTCTAAAAATGCCACAAATTGTTTAAAATATATAACAATTGATCAAATGTCAAGGGAAATTATGTCAAGTGTCACTTTTAAACTGAGTTTGTAAATAGTTTAAAATGCTCTTAAACCGGCCAACCTGTACTGGGATTGCTGTAGAAGCAGGTAGATAAATACATTACAATCATCTTTGTTTTTTCAATTCTTAAAAGGTTTAAAAAATGTTTTTATTTTTATTTCAGTTTTTTTTTACTTTTTTTTCTGTATTTTGTAGTAATTTTTAATTATTTTTTTGTGAATTAATTTTTTTTAAATTTTTTCTTTTTTTTTTGTTTGTTTTATTTTATTTATAACCTAACCTAACCTAACCTAACTTAACCTAACCTAACCTAACCTAACTTAACCTAAGCTAACCTAACGTAACCTAACCTAACCTAACCTAACCTAACCTAACCTAACCTAACCTAACCTATCCTAAAAACATATAATATATAACAATAAAAAAAACCAATTAGAAAAAAAAAAAAAAATGAAAATAAAAACTAACTATATATTTAACTAACGCTTATGACAAAGATTAAACAATAAATTATAATAAATAAATTCATGAGGTTTGAGTCCATAATATGTTAACATTTCAGTTTTGAATTTTGTCGTTATTATAACCGCTGTCGTTCCATAAATCAACCAAGATTTTCAGCAACCGATCATAGCCGTAACCTAACCGCCGGTTACTTCGGTTGATATACGGAACGCACTATACCCGGCAATTCTCTAGCGTTAAATTAAATTGTAATGATATTAAAATGTTAAAAACTATTGAATATTATTATACAGATGTAGCTGCTACTGCACAGCAGTAGGGAATGTGAAAATTATTTATAACTTGTATAATAAATTGTGATATTTGATTATAAAATAAACAATTTAAATAATTTTCAAACACTTACTTGTTTTATTATATGTAGCACTAGCTAAGTTCAGCAAGACGTTGATTAACACTAAATAAATTTAAGAAGTGTAACGAATATTTATACACTTATTAGGACTGATAAATCTATTTAATTCTATTAATCTGTTCTTGGTTTCCGCTGTGATTAAACCAAAGTTTCCTTAAACTTATTTATATCATGAGTGTTATCAAATATTTATAGGATAGCAATTTTTTTAAATTAATCTTTATTTTATATTTAGCACATAGTGGAGACAAGATTAAACAAAAAAATATGAATTATCCTGCATTTACAAGTATAGCAGAAGTGTATTTTTAAAGCAATAACCAAAGTCGGAAAACCACAATTTTTCTAGAAAATATTTTCTGCAACTAATTTTGTTTTACAAAACGGATTATGTAAGAATTTTATTGTTTTTTTGAATTTTGATGCTTATATTATCTAATTTACTGTTAATTAAGCATTTTTATTTAGATTTTGAAATATGCTGAATGTTGAACAGATAACTTCAGAATTATGCTGCTTTTTGCAATTTATTGTTTATAAAATAAATTTTTTTGTTAAAATACTTCTAAATATGTTGACTTACTAAACAACAAATTTCAAGAAATTCATTTAATTGGTTTCTGTTTTACATCGGATTACGTTTGCTTATAAAATCTATTTTAATATTATAAAATTAACTCATTATCAAGCAAATTTAGTCAACATTGTTTGATTAGTTTTTGTTTCATTGCAAAATATGTTAGACTTCTGCCGTTTTTTTGCACTTTAATGCATATTATAACTTTTTTACCGTAACAATATTACGGTTTTTATTTTTTCCATATTAATCAACATGTTGGCTTACTAATTAACAAATTGAAAGAAATTTATTTAATTGTTTTTTGTTGTAAAACAGATTACATCAAAATTTTAACGTTTTTGTTTTTTAATTGCTTATGAAATCTATTTTACTGTTAAATATGAAAATTTCTCTACATTTAGACACATGTTAATTTAATATCTAGCAAATCTAGTCAATTTTTTTTTTGGTTTTTGCAATTTTTGCAGTTTAATAATAATCAAATTTAATATACTACGGTTTTTGAAATATCCTAACCGTACGAAACAAGTTGACTTATTTGTTTTACAATTAACTGCGTTGGATTTCTACTGTAATTTTGCTTTTAAATGCTTATGAAAACTGTTTTGTGTGACAGAGTTTTTTAATATTTGGAAACATGGTAACCAGAAATGTTATAAATATTATTTGAGTGGTTTTTGATTCATAACTTTGACGTTGTCATTCTTATTTCTATAGTTTAGTGACTCTTGACCATTACAAAAAGACTAACAGTAAGGCTCGTTTCACACGTCCCGACAACTATTCTCCACAGCTGTATCACAACCTACTATTCCTGTTGTCTGCCATAATTGATCAGTCAGAAATCCGATCCTTTTTGACTATTTCCTAAGCAAAAATGATCGAATGGCAAGTCTCCAGAAAAGCACCTTTCTCTTCACTCCCTTCAACATATAACCCCCTAGCAACAAACATCCACATAAACGTTATTGATCTAGTTATAGCTTTACCCAATATTGCCTTATAAAAGTATTCATTTTTTCTATTATTACTGAAATTCATCTCAATCATTCCCAATTTGCTCTTTATATTCATTACAATTTAATCCGTTCTAAAAAAATAAATTGGGTTTTATATAAAAAATGATCTCTGCCAAACTTCAACTTCAAATTACCAACAACTTATTTCCTGGCTTGTGGATGCTGCCAAATTATTCTCCCCCAAGCTCTCGATTTTTCCTCAAAAAGCCAAAAGAGCCCATTGTCCATGGTGGAACACGGAATGTTCTAAGGCGGTCAATAAAAGGAAACGTTTTCTCACTATATTTTGCCGCACAGGAAAACTATCTCATGATGTTATTTCCGCTGTAAACCCAAAAAAAAAAAAAAATGTCTATAGGTCTGTTCCAACATACGATTTGGACAGTTTGCAAACCGTCCAAACCCAAACTGTGCACACAAACAAATATTTGTCATCCTTAGGAAATCTTTTATACACAGTAATTTATTTGTGTGCAAACTGTCCAAATCGTATGTTGGAACAGACCTATTGTGTTACATTCCTAGATATTAATGGAGTTAATGATAACGTGTACATAACCTACTTAAAGTCTGTACTAATTAATCTTGACCTGCTCCCTTTGTTTATTAACATTATCATAGAACCGGTGGCTAAACAACGGTTGTACTTGTCGGGAACATCCGCAGAAGAAGGGTTTTTTATTTCTTTCATCGTACTCCCACAAGGCAGCCCTCTCTGCCCCCTGCTTTTCAACATGTACATACATGACCTTGTACACTCCTCAATTCCATCGGTAAAAATTATCTCTTACGCAGATGATTTTGCTATTTATTCATCAGGCTACTATCCAGATAGTGTTATCCGGAATATCAATCTAGTACTAGCACAGACTTTCAATCGCCTTGTTAGCAGAAATTTAGAACTTTTTCTGGACAAAGGTTTTTCTCAGGCCGGTCACGCAATGACATACCGGAGAATGTTTATAACATTTCTATTGATTGAGTACTTTTTTACAAATTTGTTGGTGTCACTTTTGATAACAAATTGTCTTAGAGTAACGTCAACGGATTTCAGAAGTCTTGTGCACAAGGCATTGACATTTTGAGATGTGTTGCAGACACTTACTGGGGAGGAGACTCGAAAATCCTTTTTATTTTTTACAAATCATTTGTTAGATCTTGTTTTGACTTTGCTTCTAACTTAAAAATTTTAAACAAAATTCAAAACAGGGCAATAAGAATATGTATGGGAGCTATGAATTCCACTCCTATTAACGTCATGGTAGTAGAAGCCACAATTATGTTACTGCAAATAAGAAGAAAACTCCTTACCAAGAGATATGTTGCCAAACTTTTTGGCATGGATGGAGGCATGGCGTATGATGTCTTGTCACAAATATGTAACAATTTTGGCAACCATCCTTTTAAGCCAGCAAAAGGTTGTCCTCTCATAACTTTGGCATTTAATGAGATCTATCAATATGATTAATAAAAGCTTTTTGTCCAAGTTATTTGTTTCTCCTAGCCAATCTTTGTCAATACAAGTTAGATACAATTCATTCCCTCATAAATCCTTAACTCCATCTGTAATTAATATCGTGTTTTGATGAATTCTCATCTCAACGCTGGCCCAATTACATCCAAATTTTTACTGACGGCTCGGTTCAACTCAACCCACAATCAGCCTCGTTTGTAGTGTAGATTCCGTCATTGAAATTAGAAGAATTAGGACAACTTCCTAATCTTTCATTTGTTTTTACCGCGGAACAATATGCCATTTATAGGGCTCTGTTTTTGATCTCGGTTAATAATTAAGATAAAACTATAATATTTTCTTACTCCCTAAGTTTACTTGATGCTATATGACATAGCATCAAAAGCAACATTTGGATCACGCACATTAAGAACATGATCTTTGAATTGCAAAGAAAAGGTTTGGTGACTTAATTTTTTGGGTGCTAAGTCACAAAGGCCTACTTGGCAATAAACAAACAGATTATGTGGCAGGACTGGGACATGGAAGACGGTGTAATGATATCACTATCAATTACACCGACCTCTATGCCAGCTTTCTGCAGGATAGTTTAAATTCTTGGCAACAACACTTCAATATCATTAGCCAAAGCAAAGAAACTACCTACTTCAATCAGATCAATCAAAAGGTAAACCAAAAGCCATAGTTTAAGAAATTTTTATTAGACTTTAAGATAGATGTATGTCTTCTGAGTCAACTTAGATTTGAACATTAGCAATCGCCTTGGCATGTATTCAAAATCAATATTGTGGATAACCCACTCAGCGTATGTGGTGAAGTAGGTACTACCAATAATTTATTTTTTGAACGCTTTCGATTCACTCTCAACATTAAAATCCGTTTTTTACTTTTTATGAAAAGAATTTTTTATTTTTCAAGAGTTCATAGCCAAATTTTGCTATTTTTGAGATTTTATGAGTAGAATTTGCACTTTTAAACACTTTATGGCTGGATTTTAGTGTTTTTTGATAATATTTTGATATTTCATAGCTGAATTTTGTTATTTTTCAATTTTTATGAATCAAATCTTGCATAAACAGTTTATGCTCAAAATTAGATATTTTTCATGTGTAAGATTTTGCACTTTTCAACCCTTAGTTTTAAGCTGACTACTATTGTTTTGGTCAGACTTAATTACTTTATGGCCGGATTGTAATTCTCTTGCGCCGGATTTTGTATTTTATGACGTGAGTTTTAAGAGTACCATTTTTTTTTTTATTACTTAAGACCAGATTTTAATTTTTTAGACAGAAATTTGTATTTTATAGCCGGATTTTTTAAATTATGTCAATTTTTACTAATATAAAGCAGGGGTGCGATTCCGATAGAACGGTGCTAAAATTGTAGCAAGTTTGTTCAAATAAGCTTAAATTCAGAGAAAAAAGCGACAAAAGATGTTAAATCAATGTGTAAGAATATATACGACGATTTAGCAAGTGCGAGAGAGATGCTTTAAATGCAGTAAAAATTGATGGTGGGGGAAGCGGAACCCTTCGTAATATTTAGTCGTCAAATCATCGAAATTGCGATTCACTTTTTGATGACATTAATTATTTTTAGGTTATCTACTTGTCAAAGTGACTTTTGTGTTGTGTACAAATTAAAGTGACGTGGCTGAACTTAGCTACGGCTACGGATTTGTTTAAGAAGCACATTTGTGAATCCGCGCTCTCACTCAAGCATCGCCCAGCTAAATCATTAACATGCGTACCAGTATTGGAATTTAGCGGCGCTCTTATATTTGTTTTAGATCAATATAAAACTTAATAATTTAAACAAATTGCTCTGTTGTTTAACTAAATAGTATTATTTAGCAATAATTAAATAAATAATAAATTTAAAACAACTGCGTTGTCAACAAAATATGTAGATATAAATGGGTGTTAATAAATTATAAATATAACATTAAAACAGAGTTCAATATTTTTACATAAAAAATAATTTGTAGCTTTTAAACGTTTTTACATATATTTGCTTCTTATTATTTAACAAATAGAAATAAACTTATTTATGAAACAAAAATCTAAATAATTTGACTAATAATTTAATTTAAGGTTGGATGGCCATTGCTTAAGCTAATAAATATTTAATTAACCAATAATAATAAAACTTTAAACTTCCGGACATCCGAAAAAGATTTGTTTAAAAACGGAAAATGTAAAATATAGGAAAATAAATGATTCAGTTTTTTGGCTGACACAACCTTATTTATGAAGGGATCCGCAATGTTTTTGCTAATAATTGTTTCCATTTAACTATTAAATGAAAATATAAATTTAATTTGCCGGATATCTCAGGGGAGATTGGTTAAACGGAAAATGTAAAATATAGCTAAAATAAATTATTCAGTTTTTTGGCTGACACAACCTTTTTTATTAACGGATCCGCAATGTTTTTGCTAATAATTGTTACTATTTAACTATTAAATAAAAATATAATTTCAATTTTCTGGATATCTCAGGTGAGATTGGTTCAAAAACGGATAATGTAAAATATAGCTAAAATAATTGATTCAGTTTTTCGGCTAACAAAACCTTATTTGAGAAAGGATTTGCAATTTTTTTGCTAATTATTGTTTCTATTTATCTATAAAAAAATAGATATCTGAAGGGAGATTGGTTCAACAATGGAAAATGTGAAGTTCAACTAAACTAGTTAATTGAATTTCTCGGCTAACACAACCTTAATTAAAAAAAAACCGCATTGTGTTAAGCAATAATTGTTTCTATTTAACTAACATATGGAACTCAAGTTTCAAATTTCCTGAAGAAGAATTTTTTTGAACAAAAAATTGTCAAACACCTACAAGTTTAATAAGAAAAGATAATTTAAAAACTATAAATATTTTTATATCAAAATAAATTCTATCAGTATTGTCAAGTAACAGCTTGTAATTAATTATTATGCATCAGTGCATTTTTATATTATACTTATAGCTACATATTTATAAAATTAAAAAAAACTTTTTTATTATTTACTATTTAAAAAGTGAGCTTTGCATAATAATATCTAGACGTTTTAAAGTACCAGATAAATTAATTAAAATTTTAAAATCATTTGAAGCATGATTAAATAAGTAATCATTAGCATACAAGTTCCATGATAATACAGCATAATATTGAAGAATGAAATTTATAAGCATTATAACAAAACAAGTACAACAGAAATAAACTTTAAAAGGAGCACCAAGAAAAAAACTTTTTTTTAACAGCCATATAATACATCAAAGTGACGGACAGTGTGTATTTGAATGAACTTTTATTTTTAACACGTGTTAGTAATATTATAAATTATCATAGCAAATTATTCAAAAATGCATTATAAAACAGTACATTTAAGATGCCGATAAATTAATTACTTTAATTAATAATTGCTTTTTAAAATATTGTGAGGATTTTTTTACGCTATTATGACCGATGTATAAATAAAATTCCGAGGTCATGATAATATATTTTACGACTGCAAAAAAATAAAACCTTTTTAGAATAAAAGAGACCGAATATATAATCTTGTTCTAAATAAAATAAAATTATAATTCACAAATCAAATTATAAAACTGATCAATTTAAATGACAAATAAGTACACTTAACATAATTTTGGTTTTTTGTTATTTAAATTAGTTAATTATGCTTTTCTGGATTTAATAAAGTGATTAGGTTTTAATTTTAATTATAAATTAAGAGTAAAATATTATGTTTTAGCAATAAAAGCTGGTATAAGAATTTACAAATTTAATAATAAACATAAAAATGTATTTTACATACTACTTATTTTACTTATAAATGCTCTTTTTTGTAACAAAATAAATTTCATGATATCAGACAATATTTTGATATTTTATCTTGACAAAGTTATGTTTATGTCTTTAAATTGAAAAGATTTTTTTTATTGCAGCTGAGATAATAGTTTTACTTATGGTCAGTTATTAGTGAACTCTTTAATTACCTATATATATTCACAAATAAATAAGTAATCCATTTATAAACTGCTAAAAGTTTTTTTTATAATCTTGAGTTTGCATATTTATAAAAAAAATGAAAACGTTACACTGGTTGGCACAATTCATACAAAAAACTATTTAAAAAATGTCAAGGTAAAGTATAGATAAAAAACTAGTAATGCCGCCGAAACCGGATCCAAACACGGTATCCGGCGAATTCGGCCAATATTAGAAAGATTCGGTTCCGGCCGGACCTTGACAACTATCCGGTCGGATTCGGCCAGACCCGGCCGGATCCGAAATTTTTAATAAATGAATGTACTGAAAGTAGAATACAAATGTAAAAAAAAAAACAGGTGAAATATATTAATAAAATGTAAACAAACAAATAATAAAACATAAAAATAATAATAATAATATAATATTAATAAATATGATTAAAATATTATATTAATCAGGTATTATCAATAATATTTATATTATAATGTAAGAAAATTAATTTTCTTCCATGATTTGCTTGAGAAAACAGTTTTTTGCTGAAAACGCTAGATAAAATAAATATTGTTTTATTTATTTTATTTTTATGGATCCTGTTTTTTTGTAGGTTCCGGTATCCGGTTCCGACCTAAAAGTGGATCCGGCGGTATCAATAATAAAAACATGTACTTTTTACAATTATCAGTATTCTAAAACTACTAGTACTAACCTATCAGTAAACTATCCAAACAGAAATACAAATTACTAATGTAATTATTTAAACCATCCAAACAGAAATATTACTAATGTAATTATTTAAAAAGAATTGTTCCTATTTATTATAATTTTACACATCACTAGAAAAACTCTTAAATTCAGGGTATTCCAAAGTTTTATTACAAAATTGAATTAACCGTGTTAAAGCTAAAACATCAAGTATTTTCTAAAAATTAAATTTATGCCTACAAATTGATGACATTTTAATTTGTTATAAAAAATATCTTGTGTGAAACTAAAAAATAGTTAACGTTAGGAATCCGACAATAAAAAAGGATGTGTTAGTTAAAAAACTCAATAAACTAATTTGGCATTATTTAACATTTTCCGTTTTGAACCAATTTCCCTAAGATATCTGAAAAATTGAAATTATATTTTTATTTAATAGTTAAATTATTATTAGCAAAAACATTGCAGATCCGTTCATAAATAAGGTTGTGTCAGCCAAAACACTGAATCATTTATTTTTGCTATATTTTACATTTTCCGGTTTTAAAGCAATTTCCCCTGAGATATCCGGAAAACTGAAATTAAATTTTCATTTATTAGTTAAATAGAATCAATTTATAGCAAAAACATTGCGGATCCGTTCATAAATAAAGTTGTGTCAACCAAAAACCTAAATCATTTATTTAAGCCATATTTTACATTTTCCGGTTTTAAAGCAATTTCCCCTGAGATATCTGGAAAACTGAAATTATTTTTTTATTTAATAGTCAAATAGAAACAATTATTAACAAAAACATTGCAAATCCGTTCATAAATAAGGTTGTGTCAGCCAAAAAACTGAATCATTTATTTTTGCAATATTTTACATTTTCCGTTTTTAATCCAATCTCCCTCGAGATATCCGAAAAATTGAATATGTATTCCTATTTATTAGTTAAATAGAAACCCTTTTTAGCAAAAACATTGCGGATCCGTTCATAAATAAGGTTGTGTCAGCCAAAAAACTGAATCATTTATTTTAGCTATATTTTACATTTTTCGGTTTTAAAGCAATTTCCCCTGAGATATTCGGAAAACTGAAATTATATTTTTATTTATTAGTCAAATAGAAACAATTATTAGTAAAATCATTGCGGATCCGTTCATAAATAAGGTTGTGTCAGCCAAAAAACTGAATCATTTATTTTTGCTATATTTTACATTTTCCGTTTTTAAACAAATCTTTTTCGGATATCCGGAAGTTTAAAGTTTTATTATTATTGGTTAATTAAATATTTATTAGCTTAAGCAATGGCCATCCAACCTTAAATTAAATTATTAGTCAAATTATTTAGATTTTTGTTTCATAAATAAGTTTATTTCTATTTGTTAAATAATAAGAAGCAAATATATGTAAAAACGTTTAAAAGCTACAAATTATTTTTTATGTAAAAGTATTGAACGCTGTTTTAATGTTATATTTATAATTTATTAACACCCATTTATATCTACATATTTTGTTGACAACGCAGTTGTTTTAAATTTATTATTTATTTAATTATTGCTAAATAATACTATTTAGTTAAACAACAGAGCAATTTGTTTAAATTATTAAGTTTTATATTGATCTAAAACAAATATAAGAGCGCCTCTAAATTCCAATACTGGTACGCATGTTAATGATTTAGCTGGGCGATGCTTGAGTGAGAGCGCGGATTCACAAATGTGCTTCTTAAACGAATCCGTAGCCGTAGCTAAGTTCAGCCACGTTTAAAATGTCACTATAATGTCAATAAAAGTGGTCAACTGTTAGAAAAATTGTGACAGTTGTTAAAATTGGTCTAAAATGCTTAATACCAACAAAATATGTTTTGTTATTTGCTTAAAATAAAACTAACTGTCAAAATTGCTTTCTAAATTGTTTAAATTGCTTGATAAATGTCACTAAAATGTTTTTAGTTGTAATAAAATGGTAATTAATGATTTAAAATACTCTCAACATGATACTAAATGGCTTAATATATGTAACAACAGTCTAAATTGCTTTCAAATTTAATTTTTGTTGACAAATTAAAAGAAAAGATATCAACTGTTAAAAATTAGTTCTCTATTTGTTTAAGTCAAGTCCTATGGTGTTTAAAATGTCAGTAAAATATTAACAAACGTCATTAAATTGTTTAAAATACTTTTTAATTGTCAAAGTAACTTAAAATTTTTGTCAATTGTTAATTTTTGTCATTAAAATGCTTAGAAATATTGTCTAAAATGCTCCATGACTGTCACTAAATGGTCTAAAACACTGATAACAAATTTTATGAGCTCCAACAATGTTGCTAATTGTTGTCAAGTGTCAAACTAAGTCCGTGAAAAACTTAAAATGTTTACAACAATGTAAAATAGTTATCAACTGTCAAAATGACAAAAAAATGTTAGCAACTGTCAAAATTGCTTTCTAAACTGCCTAAAATTGGTCAAAATATAGTTTCAAAATGTCAAATAGTTGTCTAAAATATGTAATAATTGATTAAATGTCAACAAACTGAGTTTAATTTGCTTTTAATACACGTCCCTATATTGTTAAAAACAATTGTTAACTGTCAAAATGACAGAAAAATTTAAAATGATTACTAAATTGTTTAGAATTGGTCAAAATATTGTCTGAAATTCTTGGTAACTGTCAAAATGTCACTAAAATGTTTTTAACTATCATAAAATGTCACTAAATAGTCTAAAATAGTTTTAAAATGTCAATTAATTGTCTAAAATATGTAATAATTAATCAAATGTCAATAAATTTTGTCAACTGTCATTAAATTATAAAGCTGTTAAAATGATCACTAAAATGTTTAGAATTGATCAAAATATAATCTGAACTGCTTGGTGATTGTCATATTGTCACTGAAACGTTCTTAGTTGTTACAAAATATTACTAAATGATCTTAAATAGTTTCCAACTGTCAATTAACTGTCTAAAATATATAACTATTAACTAAATGTCAACAAAATTTAGTCAACTGTCACTAAATGATGTCAATTGTCAAAAAAATGTTGATAACTTAGTCTTTAAATTATCTAAAATGTCTTCAAGCTGTCAAAAACTAATTAAATAAATTATTAAGTTGTTAAAAATGTATCTAACTGTCAAATTGAGCCAATACTTAGTCTAAAATTAGTAAAAATAATGTCTAAAATGTTTGAAAATGTCAAAATATTACTAAAATGTTTTTAGCTGTCACTTAATAGCTTTAAAATATTTTCAAATGTCAATCAGTTGTCTAAAACATGTAACAAATGATTAATTGTTAAGAAAATTAGCTGTCAATTGTCACTAAAATATATATTAGCTGTCACTAAATCTAAAACGTTATAATTGATTTTTTTGAAAATACAGTTTGATAGTTTTGCAACCCTAAATGGTTTTTTGTAACATAGTTGACAGTTGAAAAAATAAATTAGTTCATAATCTAAAAAAATCTAATCTGTCACTTTGCAATTGACAGTTGTTCAAGAAAATCGTTTTATAGCATAAACTACCGATATTAAAGAAGTCGCTTTGCAATTGACAGTTAAAAAATATTTTTTTTATAACCTAAAAATGACAGTTGAGGGAATAAATTGTTTTATAATAAGAAAAACGTTGACATCTAGTCTGTCGCTTTGCGATTGACAGTTCTTCAAGAAAGTTGTTTCAGAACATAAAATACTGATATTGAAGGAGTTGCTTTGCAATTGACAGATATGAAAATAATCTATTTTATAACTTAAAAAGGGTTTAAGTCTAATTTGTGTATATAAACACAACTTTTTTTTAAGTTACTGTAAAGCGTAAAAAAGTAACAAATGTAATCTATTAAAAATTGTATTCTGTACTGTCAAAAGTTTACTAAGTTGTCAAAAACATGACTGCATTTGTCGAAAAGATACAACAACTGTCAAATAGTTTTTAGCAATGTCATAAGTTGACATGAACTTGTCAAAGTTAGTCAAATCATTTTTTAAACTGTAAAAAATTATGACATCTGTCAAAAAAATTCTAAAAAATTGTCAAAAAATGTACTGCAATGTAATAAAATGCCTGATAAGTCAGATTGTATTCTAAACTGTCAATAGAATACTAAATCATATTTTAAACTGTCAAAAATATTACCACATCTGTCAAAAAAAAACTAAAACTTTTAAAAAATGACGCTTAATTTACAATAATAATTTATGTTGGCAGAAATATAGCAGACTTTTTAAATAGTATTATAAACTGCTTAAAATATTGTCAAAAAGTGATTACATTTGTCAAAAAGTTAATGAACTGTCAACAATATTAATATATCTGTCAAAAAATTACTAAAACTATTAATAACTTTTTAGCAATGTTGTTATAAATCTGCCAGATCAATTAAGATTTCAAACTGTTAACAAAATATTACTACAACTGTCAAAAAATTTTTAAAAACTTTCTAAAATTGTCAAAAAAATGTGTAAATATATCATAAGTCGGAAGCAACTTGCCAGATTTGTAAAATTGTATTCTAAACTGTTACTAAAACTGTCATACTATTTACAACAATATAATGTTATAAACTGTCAACTAAATTTGTCAAAAACTATTCAAAATATTAAGTAGTTACTAAAAGTTTTAAACAGTTTACAGCAATGTGTTAAAACGCAAGATACGTCAAATTTTATTAAAAAATCTGTCAAAAAGTAACTAAATCTGTTAAACAATTTACATTAATAATACAGATCTGTCAAATCATGTTTTAAACTGTTAAACTTTAGATAAAAACTTTTCAGTTTTAAACTGTCTAAACAGTTATTACCAAAAAGTCTCTAAAACTGTCAAAAAGTTTATTTATTAGTTAAAAAAAGCCAAGATGTTAAAAAAAAAAAAAATTTAAGAGGTAGTACAAACTACAATAAACAAAAAAGTTTTAATAAACATAGGTTGTCATAGCAACGGTTTTGGAGATTTGAAACAGTAAAAATTTATGAAAATAAATAATGTTTTATTTACAAATTAATTAACATATTACGTAAACGCACGGTGTGGTGGATGAGTGGTTCAGTGTTCGTTGCGTCAAGTATTTATAAAAAATAATTCTTCAACTTATCATTATAAATTCTTTAATAAAACTAGTACTTTTGGGACAGTCACTCAAACGCCGTATCAATGTTGATCCAACCGCTTCTGGCTACATCAAAAAAATTCTGAACTAAGATACACTTAATTAGCTGGTTACCATAGACCACACAAAAGCCTTCCCGGTGTCATTGCACATTTTGGTATTGAGAACTACACTACGACAGCCTCCGAGCTTCCCCACATCTAAACAATATTTTTAGAGAATTGCCTATGAACCAATAGACATCTCAACACACAAAAAACCTTCAAAATTGCTGCACAGTCAGAGTTAATGCACCAATTACATCATCTCCAAAGTGTTTCATCTTTGATGAGCTGTCTTCAGGTCTAGAAAACAATAATACTATCAATAGTTTATTACACCTCTTGTGTGCTTGGATTTAGATATGAGAAAAATGTTTAACAATAAATCTCTTAATAACTAACGCTTGGGAACAAAGTTTAATTTGTAGGCAAGTTACTTCTTTTACTATGACTCGCCCGCCCACCTAAGTGTTAGTCATCAAAAGGTCTATCGTTTGACCCACCTCATGTGTGCTTGGATTTAGATATGAAAGAATTGTTTAAGAATAAATCTCTTGATAACTAACGCTTGAGTGGGTGAATGGGAACAAAGTTTAGTTTGTAGGAGAGTTACTTCTTCTACTGTGTCCCACCCATCTACCCAAGTGTTAGTCATCAAAGGATCTAGTATTTATCCCACCTTTTGTGTGCTTGAATTTAGATATGAGAGAATTGTTTTAGAATAAATGTCTTAATAACTAACGCTTGGGTGGGTGGGAACAAAGTTCAATTTGTAGGCGAGTTACTTCTTTTACTGTGACCTACCTACCCACCCAAGTGTTAGTCATCAAAAGGTCTATTGTTCAACCCACCTTTTGTGTGCTTGGATTTAGATATGAGAAAATTGTTTAACAATAAATCTCTTGATAACTAACGCTTGGGTGGGTGAGAAGAAAGTTCAGTTTGTAGGCGAATTACTTCTTCTACTGTGTCCCACCCACCTACCCAAGTGTTAGTCATCAAAGGATCTAGTATTTATGCCACCTTTTGTGTGCTTGGATTTAGATATAAGAGAATTGTTTTAGAATAAATGTCTTAATAACTAACGCTTGGGTGGGTGGGTGGGAACAAAGTTTAGTTTGTAGGCGAGTTACTTTTTCTACTGTAACCCACCCACCCACCCACCCAAGTGTTAGTCATCAAAAGGTCTATTGTTCAACCCACCTCTTGTGTGCTTGGAATTAGATATAAGAAAATTGTTTAAGAATAAATCTTTTGATAACTAACGCTTGGGTGGGTGGGTGGGAACAACGTTTAGTTTGTAGGCGAGTTACTTCTTCTACTGTGTCCCACCCACCTACCTAAGTGTTAGTCATCAAAGGATCAAGTATTTATCCCACCTTTTGTGTGCTTGGATTTAGATATGAGAGAATTGTTTTAGAATAAATGTCTTAATAACTAACGCTTGGGTGGGTGGGTGGGAACAAAGTTCAGTTTGTAGGCGAGTTACTACTTCTACTGTGACCCACCCACCCACCCAAGTGTTAGTCATCAAAAGGTCTATTGTTCAACCCACCTCTTGTGTGCTTGGAATTTGATATAAGAAAATTGTTTAAGAATAAATCTCTTAATAACTAACGCTTGGGTGGGTGGGTGGGAACAAAGTTTAGTTTGTAGGCGAGTTACTTCTTCTACTGTGTCCCACCCACCCACACAAGTGTTAGTCATCAAAGGATCTAGTATTTATCCCACCTTTTGTGTGCTTGGATTTAGATATGAGAGAATTGTTTTAGAATAAATGTCTTAATAACTAACGCTTGGGTGGGTGGGTGGGAACAAAGTTCAGTTTGTAGGCGAGTTACTACTTCTACTGTGACCCACCCATCCACCCAAGTGTTAGTCATCAAAAGGTCTATTGTTCAACCCACCTCTTGTGTGCTTGGAATTAGATATAAGAAAATTGTTTAAGAATAAATCTCTTGATAACTTACGCTTGAGTGGGTGAATGGGAACAAAGTTTAGTTTGTAGGAGAGTTACTTCTTCTACTGTGTCCCACCCACCTACCTAAGTGTTAGTCATCAAAGGATCAAGTATTTATCCCACCTTTTGTGTGCTTGGATTTAGATATAAGAGAATTGTTTTAGAATAAATGTCTTAATAACTAACGCTTGGGTAGGTGGGTGGGAACAAAGTTCAGTTTGTAGGCGAGTTACTTCTTCTACTGTGACCCACCCACCCACCCAAGTGTAAGTCATCAAAAGGTCTATTGTTCAACCCACCTCTTGTGTGCTTGGAATTTGATATAAGAAAATTGTTTAAGAATAAATCTCTTAATAACTAACGCTTGGGTGGGTGGGTGGGAACAAAGTTTAGTTTGTAGGCGAGTTACTTCTTCTACTGTGTCCCACCCACCTACACAAGTGTTAGTCATCAAAGGATCTAGTATTTATCCCACCTTTTGTGTGCTTGGATTTAGATATGAGAGAATTGTTTTAGAATAAATGTCTTAATAACTAACGCTTGGGTGGGTGGGTGGGAACAAAGTTCAGTTTGTAGGCAAGTTACTACTTCTACTGTGACCCACCCACCCACCCAAGTGTTAGTCATCAAAAGGTCTATTGTTCAACCCACCTCTTGTGTGCTTGGAATTAGATATAAGAAAATTGTTTAAGAATAAATCTCTTGATAACTAACGCTTGGGTGGGTGGGTGGGAACAAAGTTTAATTTGTAGGCAAGTTACTTCTTCTACTGTGTCTCACCCACCTACACAAGTGTTAGTCATCAAAGGATCTAGTATTTATCCCACCTTTTGTGTGCTTGGATTTAGATATGAGAGAATTGTTTTAGAATAAATGTCTTAATAACTAACGCTTTGGTGGGTGGGTGGGAACAAAGTTCAGTTTGTAGGCGAGTTACTACTTCTACTGTGACCCACCCACCCACCCAAGTGTTAGTCATCAAAAGGTCTATTGTTCAACCCACCTCTTGTGTGCTTGGAATTAGATATAAGAAAATTGTTTAAGAATAAATCTCTTGATAACTAACGCTTGGGTGGGTGGGTGGGAACAAAGTTTAGTTTGTAGGCGAGTTACTTCTTCTACTGTGTCCCACCCACCTACACAAGTGTTAGTCATCAAAGGATCTAGTATTTATCCCACCTTTTGTGTGCTTGGATTTAGATATGAGAGAATTGTTTTAGAATAAATGTCTTAATAACTAACGCTTGGGTGGGTGGGTGGGAACAAAGTTCAGTTTGTAGGCAAGTTACTACTTCTACTGTGACCCACCCACCTACCCAAGTGTTAGTCATCAAAAGGTCTATTGTTCAACCCACCTCTTGTGTGCTTGGAATTAGATATAAGAAAATTGTTTAAGAATAAATCTCTTGATAACTAACGCTTGGGTGGGTGGGTGGGAACAAAGTTTAGTTTGTAGGCGAGTTACTTCTTCTACTGTGTCTCACCCACCTACACAAGTGTTAGTCATCAAAGGATCTAGTATTTATCCCACCTTTTGTGTGCTTGGATTTAGATATGAGAGAATTGTTTTAGAATAAATGTCTTAATAACTAACGCTTGGGTGGGTGGGTGGGAACAAAGTTCAGTTTGTAGGCGAGTTACTACTTCTACTGTGACCCACCCACCCACCCAAGTGTTAGTCATCAAAAGGTCTATTGTTCAACCCACTTCTTGTGTGCTTGGAATTAGATATGAGAAAATTGTTTAAGAATAAATCTCTTGATAACTAACGCTTGGGTGGGTGGGTGGGAACAAAGTTTAGTTTGTAGGCGAGTTACTTCTTCTACTGTGTCCCACCCACCTACACAAGTGTTAGTCATCAAAGGATCTAGTATTTATCCCACCTTTTGTGTGCTTGGATTTAGATATGAGAGAATTGTTTTAGAATAAATGTCTTAATAACTAACGCTTGGGTGGGTGGGTGGGAACAAAGTTCAGTTTGTAGGCGAGTTACTACTTCTACTGTGACCCACCCACCCACCCAAGTGTTAGTCATCAAAAGGTCTATTGTTCAACCCACCTCTTGTGTGCTTGGAATTAGATATAAGAAAATTGTTTAAGAATAAATCTTTTGATAACTAACGCTTGGGTGGGTGGGTGGGAACAAAGTTCAGTTTGTAGGCGAGTTACTTCTTCTACTGTGACCCACCCACCCACCCAAGTGTTAGTCATCAAAAGGTCTATTGTTCAACCCACCTCTTGTGTGTTTGGATTTAGATATGAGAAAATTGTTTAAAAATAAATCTAGTTTGTGGGCAAGTTACTTCTTCTACTGTGACCCACCCACCCGCTCAAGTGTTAGTCATGAAAAGATCTATTTTTTTTCCACCTCTCGTGTGCTTGGATTTAGATGTAAAAGATTTGTTTAATAATAAATTTCTTGAAAACTAACGCTTGGGTGAAAACAAAGTTTAGTTTGTGAGCGAGTTACTTTTTCTACTCTAACGTACCCACGCAAAGCGACAAAATATCATAAGTTGCATAAAGTTAATTACAAAGCGACAAAGTATTACAAAACTTAATTAAGACAATTTAGAACCAATCAGCAGGATTTGTATTAATCGCAAAGCGACATAATATCATAAAAAATGCGTAAAGTTAATTGCAAAGCCACAAAGTATCATAAAACTTGCTTAAAGTTGATTGCAAAGCAACAAAGTATCACAAAACTTAATTAAGACAATTTAGAACCAATCAGCAGGATTAGTGTTAATCGCGAAGCGACAAAATATCATAAAGAAATGCATAAAGTTAATTGCGAAGCAATAAAAAATCATAAAAGTTGCATAAAGTTAATCGCGAGGCGACAAAGTATCACAAAACTTTATTAAGATAATTTTGAACCAATCAGCAGGATAAGTGATAATCGCAAAACGACATAATATCATAAAAAATGTATAAAGTTAACCGCAAAGCGACAAAGTACAATAAAAGTTGCATAAAGTTAATCGCAAAGCGACAAAGTATCACAAAATTCAATTAAGACAATTTAGAACCAATCAGCAGGAATTGTATTAATCGCGAAGCGACATAATATCATAAAAGTTGCTTAAAGTTAATCGCGAAGCGACAAAGTATCACAAAATTCAATTAAGACAATTTAGAACCAATCAGCAGGAATTGTATTAATCGCGAAGCGACATAATATCATAAAAGTTGCTTAAAGTTAATCGCGAAGCGACAAAGTATCACAAAATTCAATTAAGACAATTTAGAACCAATCAGCAGGAATTGTATTAATCGCGAAGCGACATAATATCATAAAAGTTGCTTAAAGTTAATCGCGAAGCGACAAAGTATCACAAAATTCAATTAAGACAATTTAGAACCAATCAGCAGGAATTGTATTAATCGCGAAGCGACATAATATCATAAAAGTTGCTTAAAGTTAATCGCGAAGCGACAAAGTATCACAAAATTCAATTAAGACAATTTAGAACCAATCAGCAGGAATTGTATTAATCGCGAAGCGACATAATATCATAAAAGTTGCTTAAAGTTAATCGCGAAGCGACAAAGTATCACAAAATTCAATTAAGACAATTTAGAACCAATCAGCAGGAATTGTATTAATCGCGAAGCGACATAATATCATAAAAGTTGCTTAAAGTTAATCGCGAAGCGACAAAGTATCACAAAATTCAATTAAGACAATTTAGAACCAATCAGCAGGAATTGTATTAATCGCGAAGCGACATAATATCATAAAAGTTGCTTAAAGTTAATCGCGAAGCGACAAAGTATCACAAAATTCAATTAAGACAATTTAGAACCAATCAGCAGGAATTGTATTAATCGCGAAGCGACATAATATCATAAAAGTTGCTTAAAGTTAATCGCGAAGCGACAAAGTATCACAAAATTCAATTAAGACAATTTAGAACCAATCAGCAGGAATTGTATTAATCGCGAAGCGACATAATATCATAAAAGTTGCTTAAAGTTAATCGCGAAGCGACAAAGTATCACAAAATTCAATTAAGACAATTTAGAACCAATCAGCAGGAATTGTATTAATCGCGAAGCGACATAATATCATAAAAGTTGCTTAAAGTTAATCGCGAAGCGACAAAGTATCACAAAATTCAATTAAGACAATTTAGAACCAATCAGCAGGAATTGTATTAATCGCGAAGCGACATAATATCATAAAAGTTGCTTAAAGTTAATCGCGAAGCGACAAAGTATCACAAAATTCAATTAAGACAATTTAGAACCAATCAGCAGGAATTGTATTAATCGCGAAGCGACATAATATCATAAAAGTTGCTTAAAGTTAATCGCGAAGCGACAAAGTATCACAAAATTCAATTAAGACAATTTAGAACCAATCAGCAGGAATTGTATTAATCGCGAAGCGACATAATATCATAAAAGTTGCTTAAAGTTAATCGAGAAGTAACAAAGTATCACAATACTTAATTAAAACAATTTAGAACCAATCAGCAGGATTCGTATTAATCGCGAAGCAACATAATATCATAAAAGTTGCTTAAAGTTAATCGCGAAGCGACAAAGTATCACAAAATTTAATTAAGACAATTTAGAACCAATCAGCCGGATTCGTATTAATCGCGAAGCAACATAATATCATAAAAGTTGCTTAAAGTTAATCACGAGGCGATAAAGTATCACAAAATCTAATTAAAATAATTTAGAACCAATCAGCAGGATTTGTGTTAATCGCAAAGCGACATAATATGATATAAAATGTATAAAGTTAATTGCAAAGCGACAAAGTATCACAAAACTTAATTAAAACAATTCAGAAGAGTAGTATTAATTGCAAAGCAACAAAAAATCATAAAAATTGAAAAAGTTATTTGCAAAGCATAATAATACAGAATTTAATTGAGATAATTTAAAACTAATTAGCAAGCCAACTAGCTCCCACTATTAATTTTAACAAAAGTATTTAGTTTTCAAATAATTTGAATTCAAAAATATTACAGGAACAAGTTTTATGTTTTCATCATAAGTTAAGATTCATAGCGTTGTAGGTGCTTAAATAGAAATTATAAAGTTATAATGAAATTAGCCGAAGACATAAATACCTTAATTACTTTGTTAGTTTCTATATTGTGTGGTTGAAGGCATGCAGAAAATTACTACATGTAGATGCGTTCCATTGAAACCAACGCATGTTTTTAATCACAGTAATTAACGCACAATTTCTTTCTCTCGCATAAAGTTCTTTCACACATGTGCGTGATTAATACACCCCTAATGAAGGCGACCTTTCGGGTTGCGGCAATGATCATTTAAAAAAAAAAACCACGCAATTTTAATCTTTCAGTGAAATTACAGCTCATTATTTTAAGTGTGTTGGGAAAAATTCTATATGTGTGCAAAGAGGTGGTTTTTAGTTAGTATAAGGGGGGTGGTTTATTGAGTAGTTTTATGCCGTCAGCACAATGGGCTCGAGCGCGGGCCTCACTAAATCATCTGAGCTAGGCCCGGTGGATTTTCTTGCCTTGTTGACACTTTTATGGACTGGTATTTCGGGGAGAATTGATGTCCAACCCCTAACTTTATAACATTTGTTCCAAACACTGTCTTAATAATTCCGTATAGATTAAATTTGAAAAATTAATTCTAAATTGAATTCATTCGGATGAGAAGAGTGTTAATAAAAGCCGACGCCGACTTTGGTTAATTTTCAATTTCTACCCTGTAACTAGCCTCTTTACATGCTAATTGCCACCAGTGCAGGCTTAGTTATTGTTGTTAAGATTGCCGTGGACGAACTTTTGGATTAAATGTCGGCGAATTATACATCTAATTGTTTTCTTGGATGGGCCTCACTAACTACCCCTTTCTCTTTACCCCCCCACAACCCTTAAAAAATGCAAATATAAAGGCTCGCAGAATCCGCGTACAATCGATCGGTTAAAAGCATGTCCGGGGGCGCACACAACTTGCGGTGATAACTTCTCCGGTTGTCAGGTGAGAGTAAAGGGCTCCAGTTTAAGTAGCAAGTTTCAAAGGCCTAAGGCTATCACAAAACGATATCCGGTGACGGAATTGAATTATTCAACTTGATTATAATTGTTGAAAAAATAATAAAAAATAAAAATTCTTTCAAATTTATTGCAACTGTAAAAATTTACATTGTAAATGACTTTAGAAAACTAATTACAAGCGCACCTTAAGGCACATTTAAAACAGCAAAAGATCAAGAGTGCACTGAAATTTCAATATTAATGAGACGATTTACAAAAGAAGGCCGTGATTGCGTATTCAGGATCACTTGCTAATTGAGCGATCCGGATGGAATTACTAATTTTTGGTCCCCAATTGACGGAGCTACTTTTTCGTCCTTTACCTATCAATGTCTCTATCGTCGGTGATGTCGCGTTCGGGATCATCTATATCTGTATTGTACATGTGGTATCTGGATTCTTCACCAATCACCCTCTTCAATACCTACAGAAAAATTTGTATCAAAAATGAAATAAATTGGTTAAATGCTTTCTTTGTATGCAGTTTAAAAAATCGCTTACAAAAATTTTTGTTCTTTAAAATCGCTTACAAAAATATTAACGAAAATTATTTAACATACGTTACTATTCAAGAGGCATTTATGTTGGCAAGCTTCGTTCCTCCTTCGTGATCTTATTTCTTTTCTGGGATTAAAAACTTGGCGTAGATGGCGTTCGTGTGGATCCGGCGGACCCCAGCGTTCTTCAGGTTGGAACAGACCGACCAAATTCTGAAAACAAATAAAAAAATTAATGTTAAACCAACTTTAGATATGTATAATCTTAATATCTAATCTGTTCTAAATTGTTTAAAAAAGTCGCTTCATAACATCATTTACTGATATTAAAACAGTCGCTTTGCGATTGACAGTTAAGGAAATAAATCTATTCATAACCTAAAAATTGTTTATGCTTAATTTGTCGCTTCGCGATTGACAGTTAAGGAAATAAATTGATTCTTAATCTAAAAATTGTTGACATCTCGTTTGTCGCTTCGCGATTGACAAGTACAAAAATAAATCTTTTTATAACCAAAAAGATATAGATGCCTAATTTGTCGCTTTGAAATTGACAGTTAAAAAAATCATTTATAACCTAAAAATTGTTTATGAATAATTTGTCGCTTTGCTATTGACAGTTGAAGGAATAATTTGTTTCTTAATCTAAAAATAGTTGATATCTAATTTGTCGCTTTGCGATTGAGAGTAAAGAAAATTTTGTTATAATAATATATTTATATAATAAATGTTTATGCCTAATTTGTCGCTTTGCAATTGATGGTTAAGGAAATCTTTATATAATTTAAAAATTGTTTATGCTAATTTTACGATTTGCGATTGACAGTTGAGGAAATAAATTGTTTTTTAACCTAAAAAATGTTGACATCTAATTTGTCGCTTTGCGATTGGCAGTTAAGGAAATCTCTTTATAACCTATAAAAAATTTATTCTTAATTTGTTGCTTCGCTATTGACAGTTGAAGGAATAAATTGTTTTCTAATCTAAAAAATATTGACATTTAATCTGTCGCTTCGCGATTGACAGTTAAGAAAATCTTTTTATAACCTATAAAATTATTGAGCTTAATTTGTCGCTTCGCGATTGACAGTTGAGGGAATAAATTGTTTTATAATATAAAAACTGTTGACATTTAATCTGTCGCTTTGCGATTGACAGTTAAGAAAATCTTTTTATAACCTATAAAATATTTGAGCTTAATTTGTCGCTTTGCGATTGACAGTAGAGTGAATAATATGTTTTATAAATTCAAAAATGTTGACATCTATTCTGTCGCTTCGCAATTGACAGTTGTTTAAAAAAGTCGTTGTATAACATAAACTACTGACATTGAAAAAGTTGCTTTGCAATTGACAGTTAATAAAATACATTTTTTTATAACCAATAATTTTTTTATGCATAGTTTGTTGATTCGCGATTGACAGTTGAGTGAATAAAATGTTTTATAATCTCAAAAATGTTGACGTCTACTCTGTCGCTTCGCGATTGACAGTTAAGAAAATACATCTTTTTATAACCAAGAAATTGTTTAAGCATAATTTGTCGCTTCGCGATTGACAGTTGAGTGAATAAATTGTTTTATAACCTCAAAAATGTTTACATCTAATTTGTCGGTTTGCGACTGACAATTGTTCAAGAAAGTCGTTTAATAACATAAACTACTGTCATTAAAGGAGTTGCTTCGCGATTGACAGTTAAGAAAATACAATTTTTATAACCACGAAATTGTTTAAGCATAATTTGTCGCTTCACGATTGACAGTTGAGTGGATAAATTGTTTTATAACCTCAAAAATGTTGACATCTACTCTGTCGCTTCGCGATTGACAGTTGTTTAAAAAAATCGTTGTATAACATAAACTATTGACATTAAAGGAGTCACTTTGCAATTGACAGTTAAAAAAATACATCTCTTTATAACCTAGAAATTGTTTATGCATAGATTGTCGCTTCGCGATTAACAGTTGAGTGAATAAATTGTTTTATAACCTAAAAAATGTTGACATCTACTTTGTCGCTTCGCGATTGACAGATGTTTAAAAAAATCATTGTATAACATGAACTATTGACGTTAAAGAAGTCGCTTCGCGATTGACAGTTAAGAAAATACATCTCTTTATAACCTAGAAATTGTTTATGCATAATTTGTCGCTTCGCGATTAACAGTTAAGTGAATAAATTGTTTTATAACCTCAAAAATGTTGACACCTACTCTGTCGCTTCGCAATTGACAGATGTTTAAAAAAATCGTTGTATAACATAAACTATTGACATTAAAGGAGTCGCTTCGCGATTGACAGTTAAGAAAATACATCTCTTTATAACCTAGAAATTGTTTATGCATAATTTGTCGCTTCGCGATTAACAGTTAAGTGAATAAATTGTTTTATAACCTCAAAAATGTTGACATCTACTCTGTCGCTTCGCGATTAACAGTTGTTTAAAAAAATCGTTGTATAACATAAACTATTGACATTAAAGGAGTCACTTCGCAATTGACAGTTATGAAAATACATCTCTTTATAACCTAGAAATTGTTTATGCATAATTTGTCGCTTCGCGATTAACAGTTAAGTGAATAAATTGTTTTATAACCTCAAAAATGTTAACATCTACTCTGTCGCTTTGCGATTAACAGTTGTTTAAAAAAATCGTTGTATACCATAAACTATTGACATTAAAGGAGTCACTTCGCAATTGACAGTTAAGAAAATACATCTCTTTATAACCTAGAAATTGTTTATGCATAATTTGTAGCTTCGCGATTAACAGTTAAGTGAATAAATTGTTTTATAACCTCAAAAATGTTGACATCTAATCTGTCGCTTCGCGATTAACAGTTGTTTAAAAAAATTGTTGTATAACATAAACTATTGACATTAAAGGAGTCGCTTCGCGATTGACAGTTAAGAAAATACATCTCTTTATAACCTAGAAATTGTTTATGCATAATTTGTCGCTTCGCGATTAACAGTAAAGTGAATAAATTGTTTTATAACCTCAAAAATGTTGACATCTACTCTGTCGCTTTGCGATTAACAGTTGTTTAAAAAAATCGTTGTATAACATAAACTATTGACATTAAAGGAGTCGCTTCGCGATTGACAGTTAAGAAAATACATCTCTTTATAACCTAGAAATTGTTTATGCATAATTTGTCGCTTCGCGATTAACAGTTAAGTGAATAAATTGTTTTATAACCTCAAAAATGTTGACATCTACTCTGTCGCTTTGCGATTAACAGTTGTTTAAAAAAATCGTTGTATACCATAAACTATTGACATAAAAGGAGTCACTTCGCAATTGACAGTTAAAAAAATACATCTCTTTATAACCTAGAAATTGTTTATGCATAATTTGTCGCTTTGCGATTAACAGTTGAGTGAATAAATTGTTTTATAACCTCAAAAATTTTGACATCTACTCTGTCGCTTCGCGATTGACAGTTGTTTAAAAAAATCGTTGTATAACATAAACTACTGACATTGAAGGAGTTGCTTCGCGATTGACAGTTAAGAAAAAACATCTTCTCATAACCAAGAAATTGTTTAAGCATAATTTGTCGCTTTGCGATTGACAGTTGAGTGAATAAATTGTTTTATAATTTCAAAAATGTTGACATCTACTCTGTCGCTTTGCGATTAACAATTCAAGAAAGTCGTTGTAAACATAAACTACTGACATTGAAGAAGTCGCTTCGCGATTGACAGTTAAGAAAATACATCTCTTTATAACCAAGAAATTGTTTAAGCATAATTTGTCGCTTTGCAATTGACAGTTGAGTGAATAAATTGTTTTATAAACTCAAAAATGTTGACATCTACTCTGTCGCTTCGCGATTGACAGTTGTTTAAAAAAAATCGTTGTATAACATAAACTATTGACATTAAAGGAGTCGCTTCGCGATTGACATTTAAGAAAATACATCTCTTTATAACCAAGAAATTGTTTATGCATAATTTGTCGCTTCGCGATTGACAGTTGAGTGAATAAATTGTTTTATAAACTCAAAAATGTTGACATCTACTCTGTCGCTTCGCGGTTGTCAGTTTTTCAAAAAAAAATGTTTTATAACAAATTACTGACATTGAAAGAGTCGCTTCGCGATTGACATTTAAGAAAATACATCTCTTTATAATCAAGAAATTGTTTAAGCATAATTTGTCGCTTCGCGATTGACAGTTGAGTAAATAAATTGTTTTATAAACTCAAAAATGTTGACATCTACTCTGTCGCTTCGTGGTTGACAGTTCTTCAAAAAAATGTTTTATAACAAATTACTGACATTGAAGGAGTCGCTTCGCGATTGACATTTAAGAAAATACATCTCTTTATAATCAAGAAATTGTTTAAGCATAATTTGTCGCTTCGCGATTGACAGTTGAGTAAATAAATTGTTTTATAAACTCAAAAATGTTGACATCTACTCTGTCGCTTCGTGGTTGACAGTTCTTCAAAAAAAATGTTTTATAACAAATTACTGACATTGAAGAAGTCGCTTCGCGATTGACATTTAAGAAAATACATCTCTTTATAACCAAGAAATTGTTTAAGCATAATTTGTCGCTTCGCGATTGACAGTTGAGTGAATAAATTGTTTTATAAACTCAAATATGTTGACATCTACTCTGTCGCTTTGCAATTGACAGTTGTTTAATAAAGTCGTTGTATAACATAAACTACTGACATTGAAAAAGTTGCTTTGCAATTGACAGTTAATAAAATACATCTTTTTATAACCAATAAATTTTTTATGCATAGTTTGTTGATTTGCAACTGACAGTTGAGTAAATAAATTGTTTTATAACCTCAAAAATGTTGACATCTACTCTGTCGCTTTGCGATTGACAGTTAAGAAAATACATCTTTTTATAACCAAGAAATTGTTTAAGCATAATTTGTCGCTTCGCGATTGACAGTTGAGTGAATAAATTGTTTTAAAACCTCAAAAATGTTTACATCTAATTTGTCGCTTTGCGATTGACAATTGTTCAAGAAAGTCGTTTAATAACATAAACTACTGTCATTAAAGGAGTCGCTTTGCAATCGACAGTTAAGAAAATACATCTTTTTATAACCAAGAAATTGTTTATGCATAATTTGTCGCTTCGCGATTGACAGTTGAGTGAATAAATTGTTTTATAACCTCAAAAACGTTGACATCTACACTGTCGCTTCGCGATTGACAGTTGTAAAAAAATGTTTTATAACATAAACTACTTACATTGAAGAAGTCGCTTCGCGATTGACAGTTAAGAAAATACATCTTTTTATAACCAAAAAATTGTTAAGGCATAATTTTTTGCTTAACGATTGACGGTGAGTGAATAAATTGTTTTATAAACTCAAAAATGTTGATATCTACTCTGTCGCTTTGCGATTGATAATTGTTTAAAAAAGTCGTTTTGTAACATAAACTACTGACATTAAAGGAGTTGCTACGCGATTGACAGTTAAGAAAATAAATTTATTTTATAACCTAAAAAATGTTTATGATAAATTTGTCGCTTAGCAATTGACATTTAAAAAAATATTTTTTTTTATAACCAAAAAAAATTACATTTATAAACGTTTATGAAAGGTTTTTGACAAATAGAGACTTATTTGACAGTTATAAAACGTTTTAAACAGTCAATAAAGAACATCGACAGGTTACGAACAGTTTGACAGTTATTTCTAACCGTTATTATACACTTTTAACTGTTACAGAATATTTTTGACAGTAATAAAACATTTGTAAAAAGTTTTTGACAAAAATAGAACTTTTTAAATAGTCATTGAAAAACGCCGATAGGTTAAAAGCAGTTTGACTGTTATTTTTAACCGTTATAATACATTTTTAACTGTTACAGAACATGTTTGACAGTTACAAAACATTTATAAAAGGTTTTTGACAAATATAGAATTATTTGACAGTTACAGAACGTTTTAAACAGTCATTTAAAAACGTCAACAGGTTAAAAACAGTTTGACAGTTAGTTTTAACTGTTATAATACACTTTTAACTGTTACAAAACATTTTTGACAGTTACAAAACATTTACAAAAGGTTTTTGACCAATATAGAACTTCTTGACAGATATACAACGTTTTAAACAGTCATTGAAAAACGTTAACAGGTTAAGAACAGTTTGACAGTTATTTCTAACCGTTATAATACATTTTTAACAGTTACAAAACATTTATAAAAAGTTTTTGACAAATATAAAACTATTTGACAGTTATAAAACTTTTAAACAGTCATTTAACAGCGTAGACAGGTTAAGAACAGTTATTTCAAACCGTTATAATACACTTTTAACTGTTACAGAACATGTTAATTATTTACAAAATATTTATAAAAGGTTTTTAACAAAGTAGAACTATTTGACAGTTATGAAACGTTTCATACAGTCATTGAAGAACGTCGACAGGTTAAGAACAGTTTGACTGTTATTTGTAACTGTTATAAATCATTTTTGACAGTTACAAAACATTTATAAAATGTTACTCACTCTTTTTCTAATATATCTGAACGTTTCAATAATAGCCATGATAATTAACGGCAAAAACAAAGACGTGAGAACCAATATTGAACACCAATCCCAAGCCTCTTTTCTCTGCAAAATCTTGAGCATGCTCGCCACCTAAAACATATAAAATCAAATCACATTCAAACAACTCAAACAACTTACTCCTAAAACCAGAGGCAATATGTACCAACAAATTTTCCAAAACTTTGTCGGTTGTCCACCGGTTATGAAATGTATATCATCGCACAACTTCTGCACTCCATAAATCCACGAAACAAGCACAGTGAAAATAAATGAAATAACCACATCAAAAGTATCCAAAGCTGATAGGAAATATATATCTGCATACTCATACAACTCCTGTAAAATAAACCAATTAAAAATTTGTATTGAGTTAATTTTTAATTAAACTTACCGAACATACAAAAAATATGCTTGCAAGTGGACATATTACAAGGAAAGCAAATAGCAAATACTTCCTATATCTATAAAAGTTAATATGACTATCTTGAATGCTAATTTCGATGATTCTGATGTTAATTAAAATATACGCCAGGCAAATCACAATGGATGAAAAGAAATACACAAACGACCACAGCTGCGGTACGCCTGAATTAAATTAAACAACAATTCTTAAATTATTAACTTACTATTAAATCCAAGTCCGTGAGGTATTATTGATAATACTCCTCCTCTATAAACGTGATACGTACTAAATAACGATTGTCGATCCGTTTTTGCATTGGCTATAACCATGGCCAAACATACGTGGAACGTAATGCTGAACATATAAGCCATAATAACATAAGCAATAATACTAATAACAGTCAAGATTCCGGATGATGTATTGGGAACCAAATAGGAACCCAAAAGTATATAACCACCTTTAGAGACGTTCATTATGATTATAATATCAATAATAGCATTAGTCCAAACCTATTAATGATATTTTAAAAAATTATCAAATTAAAATATTATATTTACTGATAATTGTCCAAATTGATTCAGCTTAATATCCAAAATATAACTAAAACCTGCATGACCATTCTTGCCCAATAATACCAGAAATAATAAAAGAATAGCAACTACACAGAAAGCCATCACCAAGAAATAGCGCATAAACTGTAATAATATAATTAATTTTAAATTAAACTAAATAAATTTTGTTTATATACTTTTCGTAATAAACTTGTGGTGTTAACAAGAATGAAATAAACGGTGACCCATAGAATCATGCATGTGACTAAACGTCGTAGATCCAAGCCGGAAAAATCGTTCTTGTGATGTCCATCCAATTTTCGAAATGTGCAACTTAAAAACAAATTTGATTTTTAGTGTTTTTTGGATTGTTTTTCTTTATTACTTCCAATAAACTAAGCCGGACCAACTGGTTTCGGAATCGACGCATGGTGCTTGCTCGCACTTGGGACCCGCCCAACATTGATGTAGATTTTCGTCAGAGCATTCCAACCAGGGTAAATTTGTTTGTAGACTGTTTAATAGGTATAGAAGAAAATCTCCTGCCAAAACACCTAAAAAATTCAATTAATTGTTGACTAGTTTAATACAGATTAGGAAACGATTTAAATTGCAGGAATTAATCGCAAAGCGATAGAATCTACAAAATTACTTTAATTCAAAACACGATTAATCGCGAAGCGACTTAAGATGCTAAAATTGGCTTTAATTAGTTTATTACACATCAAGAAGCGACTTTAATCGCAGGAATTATTTGCGAAGCAACAGAATCTATAAAATTACTTTAATTCAATACACGATTAATCGCGAAGTGACATATGATGCTAGAATTGGTTTTAATTAGTTTATTACACATCAAGAAGCGACTTAAATTGCAGGAATTACTCGCGAAGCGACAGAATCTACAAAATTACTTTAATTCAATACACGATTAATCGCGAAGCGACTTATGATGCTAGAATTGGCTTTAATTAGTTTATTACACATCAAGAAGCGACTTGAATTGCAGGAGTTAATCGCAAAGCGACAGAATCTACAAAATTACTTTAATTCAATACACGATTAATCGCGAAGCGACTTATGATGCTAGAATTAGCTTTAATTAGTTTATTAAACATCAAGAAGCGACTTGAATTGCAGGAATTAATCGCGAAGCGACAGAATCTTCAAAATTACTTTAATTCATTACACGATTAATCGCGAAGCTACTTATGATGCTAGAATTGGTTTTAATTAATTTATTACACATCAAGAAGCGACTTGATTTGCAGGAATTAATCGCGAAGCGACAAAATCAACGAAATTACTTTAATTCAATACACGATTAATCGCGAAGCGACTTATGATGCTAAAATTAGCTTTAATTAGTTTATTACACATCAAGAAGCGACTTGAATTGCAGGAATTAATCGCGAAGCGACAGAATCTACAAAATGACTTTAATTCAATACACGATTAATCGCAAAGCGACATGTGATGCTAGAATTTGCTTTAATTAGTTTATTACACATCAAGAAGCGACTTGAATTGCAGGAATTAATTGCGAAGCGACAGAATCTTCAAAATTACTTTAATTCATTACACGATTAATCGCGAAGCTACTTATGATGCTAGAATTGGTTTTAATTAATTTATTACACATCAAGAAGCGACTTGATTTGCAGGAATTAATCGTTAAGCGACAAAATCTACAAAATTACTTTAATTCAATACACGATTAATCGCGAAGCGACATATGATGCTAGAATTGGCTTTAATTCTTTTATTACACATCAAGAAGCGACTTGAATTGCAGGAATTAATCGCGAAGCGACAAAATTTACAAAATTATATTAATTCAATACACGATTAATCGCGAAGCGACATGTGATGCTAAAATTAGCTTTAATTAGTTTATTACACATCAAGAAGCGACTTGAATTGCAGGAATTAATCGCGAAGCGACAGAATCTACAAAATGACTTTAATTCAATACACGATTAATCGCAAAGCGACATGTGATGCTAGAATTTGCTTTAATTAGTTTATTACACATCAAGAAGCGACTTGAATTGCAGGAATTAATTGCGAAGCGACAGAATCTACAAAATTACTTTAATTCAATACACGATTAATCGCGAAGCGACATATGATGCTAGAATTGGCTTTAATTCTTTTATTACACATCAAGAAGCGACTTGAATTGTAGGAATTAATCGCGAAGCGACAGAATCTACAAAAATACTATAATTCAATACACGATTAATCGCGAAGCGACTTCTGATGCTAGAATTGGCTTTAATTAATTTATTACACATCAAGAAGCGACTTGAATTGCAAGAATTAATCGCGAAGCGACAGAATCTACAAAATTACTTTAATTCAATACACGATTAATCGCGAAGCGACATATGATGCTAGAATTGGCTTTAATTAGTTTATTACACTTCAAGAAGCGACTTAAATTGCAGGAATTAATCGCGAAGCGACAGAATCTACAAAATGACTTTAATTCAATACACGATTAATCGCAAAGCGACATGTGATGCTAGAATTTGCTTTAATTAGTTTATTACACATCAAGAAGCGACTTGAATTGCAGGAATTAATTGCGAAGCGACAGAATCTACAAAATTACTTTAATTCAATACACGATTAATCGCGAAGCGACATATGATGCTAGAATTGGCTTTAATTCTTTTATTACACATCAAGAAGCGACTTGAATTGTAGGAATTAATCGCGAAGCGACAGAATCTACAAAAATACTATAATTCAATACACGATTAATCGCGAAGCGACTTCTGATGCTAGAATTGGCTTTAATTAATTTATTACACATCAAGAAGCGACTTGAATTGCAAGAATTAATCGCGAAGCGACAGAATCTACAAAATTACTTTAATTCAATACACGATTAATCGCGAAGCGACATATGATGCTAGAATTGGCTTTAATTAGTTTATTACACTTCAAGAAGCGACTTAAATTGCAGGAATTAATCGCGAAGCGACAGAATCTACAAAATTACTTTAATTCAATACACGATTAATCGCGAAGCGACATATGATGCTAGAATTGGCTTTAACTAGTTTATTACACTTCAAGAAGCGACTTAAATTGCAGGAATTAATCGCGAAGCGACAGAATCTACAAAATTACTTTAATTCAATACACGATTAATTGCGAAGCGACATATGATGCTAGAATTGGCTTTAATTAGTTTATTACACTTCAAGAAGCGACTTAAATTGCAGGAATTAATCGCGAAGCGACAGAATCTACAAAATTACTTTAATTCAATACACGATTAATCGCGAAGCGACATATGATGCTAGAATTGGCTTTAATTAGTTTATTACACTTCAAGAAGCGACTTGAATTGCAGGAATTAATTGCAAAGCAACAGAATCTACAAAATTACTTTAATTCAATACACGATTAATCGCGAAGCGACATATGATGCTAGAATTGGCTTTAACTAGTTTATTACACTTCAAGAAGCGACTTAAATTGCAGGAATTAATCGCGAAGCGACAGAATCTACAAAATTACTTTAATTCAATACACGATTAATCGCGAAGCGACATATGATGCTAGAATTGGCTTTAATTAGTTTATTACACTTCAAGAAGCGACTTAAATTGCAGGAATTAATCGCGAAGCGACAGAATCTACAAAATTACTTTAATTCAATACACGATTAATCGCGAAGCGACATATGATGCTAGAATTGGCTTTAATTAATTTATTACACATCAAGAAGCGACTTGAATTGCAAGAATTAATCGCGAAGCGACAGAATCTACAAAATTACTTTAATTCAATACACGATTAATCGCGAAGCGACATATGATGCTAGAATTGGCTTTAATTAGTTTATTACACTTCAAGAAGCGACTTAAATTGCAGGAATTAATCGCGAAGCGACAGAATCTACAAAATTACTTTAATTCAATACACGATTAATCGCGAAGCGACATATGATGCTAGAATTGGCTTTAACTAGTTTATTACACTTCAAGAAGCGACTTAAATTGCAGGAATTAATCGCGAAGCGACAGAATCTACAAAATTACTTTAATTCAATACACGATTAATTGCGAAGCGACATATGATGCTAGAATTGGCTTTAATTAGTTTATTACACTTCAAGAAGCGACTTAAATTGCAGGAATTAATCGCGAAGCGACAGAATCTACAAAATTACTTTAATTCAATACACGATTAATCGCGAAGCGACATATGATGCTAGAATTGGCTTTAATTAGTTTATTACACTTCAAGAAGCGACTTGAATTGCAGGAATTAATTGCAAAGCAACAGAATCTACAAAATTACTTTAATTCAATACACGATTAATCGCGAAGCGACATATGATGCTAGAATTGGCTTTAACTAGTTTATTACACTTCAAGAAGCGACTTAAATTGCAGGAATTAATCGCGAAGCGACAGAATCTACAAAATTACTTTAATTCAATACACGATTAATCGCGAAGCGACATATGATGCTAGAATTGGCTTTAATTAGTTTATTACACTTCAAGAAGCGACTTAAATTGCAGGAATTAATCGCGAAGCGACAGAATCTACAAAATTACTTTAATTCAATACACGATTAATCGCGAAGCGACATATGATGCTAGAATTGGCTTTAATTAATTTATTACACATCAAGAAGCGACTTGAATTGCAAGAATTAATCGCGAAGCGACAGAATCTACAAAATTACTTTTATTCAATACACGATTAATCGCGAAGCGACTTATGATGCTGCAATTGGTTTTAATTAGTTTATTACACATCAAGAACCGACTTGAATTGCAGGAATTAATCGCGAAGCGACAAAATCTACAAAATTACTTTAATTCAATACACAATTAATTGCGAAGCAACTTTTGATGCTAGAACTGGCTTTAATTAGTTTATTACACATCAAGAAGCGACTTGAATTGCAGGAATTAATCGCGAAGCAACAAAATCTACAAAATTACTCTAATTCAATACACGATTAATCGCGAAGCGACATATGGAGCTAGAATTGGTTTAAATTAGTTTATTACACATCAAGAAGCGACTTGAATTGCAGGAATTAATTGCGAAGTGACAGAATCTTCAAAAGAATTTGAATTCAATACACGATTAATTGCGAAGCGACATGTGATGCTAGAATTTGCTTTAATTAGTTTATTACACATCAAGAAGCGACTTGAATTGCAGGAATTAATCGCAAAGCGACAGAATCTACAAAATTACTTTAATTCAATACACGATTATTTGCGAAGTGACATGTGATGCTAGAATTAGCTTTAATTAGTTTATTACACATCATGAAGCGACTTGATTTGCAGGAATTAATCGCGAAGCGACAAATTCTATAAAATTATTAAAATTTGATAAACGATTAATCGCGAAGCGTCTCATGATAACTAAACCAAAATAAGTTGATTTACAGTACTTAGTGAAGCGACAGAACATGCAGGAACTAATCGCGAAGCGACAAATTCTATTAATTTATTAAAATTTGATAAACGATTAATCGCGAAGCGTCTCATGATAACTAAACCAAAATAAGTTGATTTACAGTACTTAGTGAAGCGACAGAACATGCAGGAACTAATCGCGAAGCGACAAATTCTATTAATTTATTAAAATTTGATAAACGATTAATCGCGAAGCGTCTCATGATAACAAAACCAAAATAAGTTGATTTACAGTACTTAGTGAAGCGACAGAACATGCAGGAACTAATCGCGAAGCGACAAATTCTATAAAATTATTAAAAATTGATAAACGATTAATCGCGAAGCGTCTCATGATAACAAAACCAAAATAAAATGATTTACAGTACTTAGTGAAGCGACAGAACATGCAGGAATTAATCGCGAAGCGACAAATTCTATGAAAATTATTAAAAATTGATAAACGATTAATTGCGAAGCGTCTCATGATAATAAAACCAAAATAAGTTGATTTACAGTACTTAGTGAAGCGACAGATCATGCAGGAACTAATCGCAAAGCGACAAATTCTATAAAATTATTAAAAATTGATAAACGATTAATCGCGAAGCGTTTCATGATAACTAAACCAAAAAAAGTTGATTTACAGTACTTAGTGAAGCGACAGAACATGCAGGAACTAATCGCGAAGCGACAAATTCTATAAAATTATTAAAATTTGATAAACGATTAATTGCGAAGCGTCTCATGATAACTAAACCAAAATAAGTTGATTTACAGTACTTAGTGAAGCGACAGAACATGCAGGAACTAATCGCGAAGCGACAAATTCTATAAAATTATTAAAAATTGATAAACAATTAATTGCGAAGCGTCTCATGATAATAAAACCAAAATAAGTTGATTTACAGTACTTAGTGAAGCTACAGAACATGCAGGAACTAATCGCGAAGCGACAAGTTCTATTAATTTATTAAAATTTGATAAACGATTAATCGCGAAGCGTCTCATGATAACAAAACCAAAATAAGTTGATTTACAGTACTTAGTGAAGCGACAGAACATGCAGGAACTAATCGCGAAGCGACAAATTCTATAAAATTATTAAAAATTGATAAACGATTAATCGCGAAGCGTCTCATGATAACTAAACCAAAATAAGTTGATTTACAGTACTTAGTGAAGCGACAGAACATGCAGGAACTAATCGCGAAGCGACAAATTCTATAAAATTATTAAAAATTGATAAACGATTAATCGCGAAGCGTCTCATGATAACAAAACCAAAATAAGTTGATTTACAGTACTTAGTGAAGCGACAGAACATGCAGGAACTAATCGCGAAGCGACAAATTCTATGAAAATTATTAAAAATTGATAAACGATTAATTGCGAAGCGTCTCATGATAATAAAACCAAAATAAGTTGATTTACAGTACTTAGTGAAGCGACAGATCATGCAGGAACTAATCGCAAAGCGACAAATTCTATAAAATTATTAAAAATTGATAAACGATTAATCGCGAAGCGTTTCATGATAACTAAACCAAAAAAAGTTGATTTACAGTACTTAGTGAAGCGACAGAACATGCAGGAACTAATCGCGAAGCGACAAATTCTATAAAATTATTAAAAATTGATAAACGATTAATCGCGAAGCGTCTCATGATAACTAAACCAAAATAAGTTGATTTACAGTACTTAGTGAAGCGACAGAACATGCAGGAACTAATCGCGAAGCGACAAATTCTATGAAAATTATTAAAAATTGATAAACGATTAATCGCGAAGCGTTTCATGATAACTAAACCAAAAAAAGTTGATTTACAGTACTTAGTGAAGCGACAGAACATGCAGGAACTAATCGCAAAGCGACAAATTCTATAAAATTATTAAAAATTGATAAACGATTAATCGCGAAGCGTTTCATGATAACTAAACCAAAATAAGTTGATTTACAGTACTTAGTGAAGCGACAGAACATGCAGGAACTAATCGCGAAGCGACAAATTCTATAAAATTATTAAAAATTGATAAACGATTAATCGCGAAGCGTCTCATGATAACTAAACCAAAATAAGTTGATTTACAGTACTTAGTGAAGCGACAGAACATGCAGGAACTAATCGCGAAGCGACAAATTCTATAAAATTATTAAAAATTGATAAACGATTAATCGCGAAGCGTCTCATGATAACAAAACCAAAATAAGTTGATTTACAGTACTTAGTGAAGCGACAGAACATGCAGGAACTAATCGCGAAGCGACAAATTCTATGAAAATTATTAAAAATTGATAAACGATTAATTGCGAAGCGTCTCATGATAATAAAACCAAAATAAGTTGATTTACAGTACTTAGTGAAGCGACAGATCATGCAGGAACTAATCGCAAAGCGACAAATTCTATAAAATTATTAAAAATTGATAAACGATTAATCGCGAAGCGTTTCATGATAACTAAACCAAAAAAAGTTGATTTACAGTACTTAGTGAAGCGACAGAACATGCAGGAACTAATCGCGAAGCGACAAATTCTATAAAATTATTAAAATTTGATAAACGATTAATTGCGAAGCGTCTCATGATAACTAAACCAAAATAAGTTGATTTACAGTACTTAGTGAAGCGACAGAACTTGCAGGAACTAATCGCGAAGCGACAAATTCTATAAAATTATTAAAAATTGATAAACGATTAATTGCGAAGCGTCTCATGATAATAAAACCAAAATAAGTTGATTTACAGTACTTAGTGAAGCTACAGAACATGCAGGAACTAATCGCGAAGCGACAAGTTCTATTAATTTATTAAAATTTGATAAACGATTAATCGCGAAGCGTCTCATGATAACAAAACCAAAATAAGTTGGTTTACAGTACTTAGTGAAGCGACAGAACATGCAGGAACTAATCGCGAAGCGACAATTTCTATTAATTTATTAAAATTTGATAAACGATTAATCGCGAAGCGTCTCATGATAACAAAACCAAAATAAGTTGGTTTTTAGTACTTAGTGAAGCGACAGAACATGCAGGAACTAATCGCGAAGCGACATATTCTATAAAATTATTAAAATTTGATAAACGATTAATCGCGAAGCGTCTCATGATAACTAAACCAAAATAAGTTGATTTACAGTACTTAGTGAAGCGACAGAACATGCAGGAACTAATCGCGAAGCGACAAATTCTATAAAATTATTAAAATTTGATAAACGATTAATTGCGAAGCGTCTCATGATAATAAAACCAAAATAAGTTGATTTACAGTACTTAGTGAAGCTACAGAACATGCAGGAACTAATCGCGAAGCGACAAGTTCTATTAATTTATTAAAATTTGATAAACGATTAATCGCGAAGCGTCTCATGATAACAAAACCAAAATAAGTTGGTTTACAGTACTTAGTGAAGCGACAGAACATGCAGGAACTAATCGCGAAGCGACAAATTCTATTAATTTATTAAAAATTGATAAACGATTAATCGCGAAGCGTCTCATGATAACTAAACCAAAATAAGTTGATTTACAGTACTTAGTGAAGCGACAGAACATGCAGGAACTAATCGCAAAGCGACAAATTCTATAAAATTATTAAAATTTGATAAACGATTAATCGCGAAGCGTCTCATAATAACAAAACCAAAATAAGTTGATTTACAGTACTTAGTGAAGCGACAGAACATGCAGGAACTAATCGCGAAGCGACAAATTCTATAAAATTATTAAAATTTGATAAACGATTAATCGCGAAGCGTCTCATGATAACAAAACCAAAATAAGTTGATTTACAGTACTTAGTGAAGCGACAGAACATGCAGGAACTAATCGCGAAGCGACAAATTCTATAAAATTATTAAAATTTTATAAACGATTAATCGCGAAGCGTCTCATGATAACTAAACCAAAATAAGTTGATTTACAGTACTTAGTGAAGCGACAGAACATGCAGGAACTAATCGCGAAGCGACAAAAACTATAAATTTATTGTAATTTGATACACAATTAATCGCAAAGCGACTGATGATAACTGAACCAAAATAAGTTAATTTACAGTACTTAGTGAAGCGACAGAACATGCAGGAACTAATCGCGAAGCGACAAATTCTATAAAATTATTAAAATTTGATAAACGATTAATCGCGAAGCGTCTCATGATAACAAAACCAAAATAAGTTGATTTACAGTACTTAGTGAAGCGACAGAACATGCAGGAACTAATCGCGAAGCGACAAATTCTATAAAATTATTAAAAATTGATAAACGATTAATTGCGAAGCGTCTCATGATAATAAAACCAAAATAAGTTGATTTACAGTACTTAGTGAAGCGACAGATCATGCAGGAACTAATCGCAAAGCGACAAATTCTATAAAATTATTAAAAATTGATAAACGATTAATCGCGAAGCGTTTCATGATAACTAAACCAAAAAAAGTTGATTTACAGTACTTAGTGAAGCGACAGAACATGCAGGAACTAATCGCGAAGCGACAAATTCTATAAAATTATTAAAATTTGATAAACGATTAATTGCGAAGCGTCTCATGATAACTAAACCAAAATAAGTTGATTTACAGTACTTAGTGAAGCGACAGAACATGCAGGAACTAATCGCGAAGCGACAAATTCTATAAAATTATTAAAAATTGATAAACGATTAATTGCGAAGCGTCTCATGATAATAAAACCAAAATAAGTTGATTTACAGTACTTAGTGAAGCTACAGAACATGCAGGAACTAATCGCGAAGCGACAAGTTCTATTAATTTATTAAAATTTGATAAACGATTAATCGCGAAGCGTCTCATGATAACAAAACCAAAATAAGTTGGTTTACAGTACTTAGTGAAGCGACAGAACATGCAGGAACTAATCGCGAAGCGACAATTTCTATTAATTTATTAAAATTTGATAAACGATTAATCGCGAAGCGTCTCATGATAACAAAACCAAAATAAGTTGGTTTACAGTACTTAGTGAAGCGACAGAACATGCAGGAACTAATCGCGAAGCGACATATTCTATAAAATTATTAAAATTTGATAAACGATTAATCGCGAAGCGTCTCATGATAACTAAACCAAAATAAGTTGATTTACAGTACTTAGTGAAGCGACAGAACATGCAGGAACTAATCGCGAAGCGACAAATTCTATAAAATTATTAAAATTTGATAAACGATTAATTGCGAAGCGTCTCATGATAATAAAACCAAAATAAGTTGATTTACAGTACTTAGTGAAGCTACAGAACATGCAGGAACTAATCGCGAAGCGACAAGTTCTATTAATTTATTAAAATTTGATAAACGATTAATCGCGAAGCGTCTCATGATAACAAAACCAAAATAAGTTGGTTTACAGTACTTAGTGAAGCGACAGAACATGCAGGAACTAATCGCGAAGCGACAAATTCTATTAATTTATTAAAAATTGATAAACGATTAATCGCGAAGCGTCTCATGATAACTAAACCAAAATAAGTTGATTTACAGTACTTAGTGAAGCGACAGAACATGCAGGAACTAATCGCAAAGCGACAAATTCTATAAAATTATTAAAATTTGATAAACGATTAATCGCGAAGCGTCTCATAATAACAAAACCAAAATAAGTTGATTTACAGTACTTAGTGAAGCGACAGAACATGCAGGAACTAATCGCGAAGCGACAAATTCTATAAAATTATTAAAATTTGATAAACGATTAATCGCGAAGCGTCTCATGATAACAAAACCAAAATAAGTTGATTTACAGTACTTAGTGAAGCGACAGAACATGCAGGAACTAATCGCGAAGCGACAAATTCTATAAAATTATTAAAATTTTATAAACGATTAATCGCGAAGCGTCTCATGATAACTAAACCAAAATAAGTTGATTTACAGTACTTAGTGAAGCGACAGAACATGCAGGAACTAATCGCGAAGCGACAAAAACTATAAATTTATTGTAATTTGATACACAATTAATCGCAAAGCGACTGATGATAACTGAACCAAAATAAGTTAATTTACAGTACTTAGTGAAGCGACAGAACATGCAGGAACTAATCGCGAAGCGACAAATTCTATAAAATTATTAAAATTTGATAAACGATTAATCGCGAAGCGTCTCATGATAACAAAACCAAAATAAGTTGATTTACAGTACTTAGTGAAGCGACAGAACATGCAGGAACTAATCGCGAAGCGACAAATTCTATAAAATTATTAAAAATTGATAAACGATTAATTGCGAAGCGTCTCATGATAATAAAACCAAAATAAGTTGATTTACAGTACTTAGTGAAGCGACAGATCATGCAGGAACTAATCGCAAAGCGACAAATTCTATAAAATTATTAAAAATTGATAAACGATTAATCGCGAAGCGTTTCATGATAACTAAACCAAAAAAAGTTGATTTACAGTACTTAGTGAAGCGACAGAACATGCAGGAACTAATCGCAAAGCGACAAATTCTATAAAATTATTAAAATTTGATAAACGATTAATCGCGAAGCGTCTCATGATAACTAAACCAAAATAAGTTGATTTACAGTACTTAGTGAAGCGACAGAACATGCAGGAACTAGTCGCGAAGCGACAAATTCTATAAAATTATTAAAAATTGATAAACGATTAATCGCGAAGCGTTTCATGATAACTAAACCAAAATAAGTTGGTTTACAGTACTTAGTGAAGCGACAGAACATGCAGGAACTAATCGCAAAGCGACAAATTCTATAAAATTATTAAAAATTGATAAACGATTAATCGCGAAGCGTTTCATGATAACTAAACCAAAATAAGTTGATTTACAGTACTTAGTGAAGCGACAGAACATGCAGGAACTAATCGCGAAGCAACAAATTCTATAAAATTATTAAAATTTGATAAACGATTAATCGCGAAGCGTCTCATGATAACAAAACCAAAATAAGTTGATTTACAGTACTTAGTGAAGCGACAGAACATGCAGGAACTAAACGCGAAGCGACAAATTCTATAAAATTATTAAAAATTGATAAACGATTAATCGCGAAGCGTCTCATGATAATTGCACCAAAATAAGTTGATTTAGAGTACTTAATGAAGCGATAGAACATGCAGGAACTAATCGCGAAGCGACAAAAGCTATAAAACTATTGAAATTTGATATACGATTAATCGCAAAACGACAGAACCTTAAAGAAGCTTTTAAGTTTATTTAAAACTAATCGCGAAACAACACATATTGTAACAATCAACTTCTGTCAAATAGCAAAGCGACAGAATGTATAAGAAACTTGTAAATCAGTCAAAACTTAATTGTGAAGCGACACAGAATATTACAATTAATTTCTGCTAAACAGCTAAGCGACAGATTACTTTAGAAGTAATTGCGAAGCGACAGAATGTATAAGAAACTTGTAAATCAATAAAAACTTAATTGTGAAGCGACATAGAATATTCCAATTAGTTTCTGCTAAATGGCGAAGCGACAGATTACTTTAGAAGTAATTGCAAAGCGACAGAATGTATAAGAAACTTGCAAATCAGTAAAAACTTATTTGTGAAGCGACACAGAATATTACAATTAGTTTCTGCTAAATGGCGAAGCGACAGATAACTTTAGAAGTAATTGCGAAGCCACAGAATGTATAAGAAACTTGTAAATCAGTCAAAACTTAATTGTGAAGCGACACAGAATGTTACAATTAATTTCTGCTAAATGGCGAAGCGACAGATCGTTTTACAAGTAATTGCGAAGCAACAGAATGTAAAAACTAAATTGAATCACTTAACAATTATTTGTGAAGCGACAAAGCATGTACTAATCCCAATTCAACCAACAAACCTATAGGAATCATTCTGTAAACTGTAGTCATCATAAAGCAGTACCCAATACCATGCCCAATTGGGCTTAAATATTTAATATTAGTACCAGCCAACTGCGTATACTGTCCAAGAGCCACTTGCATATACTGCAAAGGCATCCCAACAACAAAAACACAAGCAATATACTGAATCATATTTGCATCTAAAATAAATTATTAATTAAGTTACATTAACATTTGTTAAGTATTACCATTTGGTCCAACATGCAAAACATCAGTATAGTTCTCTACTGTAACAGAATACATAAGAATGGTCATTATATATTCAAAATTAGAAGACCATCTATATCTAGCAGTGTAAGCCTGAAATAATTCGTTTAGAATTAATTTTTATTAATTTTTGACTTATTTACTCCGATTCCGACTCCTGATTTCCGTGTTGTTATCGTACTTGATCGACCAATCGAATCAGTGTCGATACTCGCGCTTTCGGTATCCATAATTCTGACACTCAATTAACCTGACTATTTGACATTAATTTAAAAATAATGCAAATGTTTTAATTATTGATTTATTAATTAAAATCCATCGATATTGTTATGAGTTTTAATTAATTAATAATTCCCAGTTTAATAAAAAAAAAGAGTGGAAAGCGAGTAGGAAGGGAAATGATTTAATGTTGTAATCAGGATCCGTCGTTTGGTTGTGAAATATTAAATTACCTTTGATGTTGATTATTGATTGCACAAAGTTTTCCTCGCAGAATATTATTAGAATTTGTAATATCTATTGAGCTATTTGTTGGGTATTTATATATTTCGGTTCCCTTTTCTCATTTGTAGTTTCCTGATTTATGCGGTGCCGACCGCCGCCGCCCTTCTCCACCTGCTATGATTTCCGGGGGGATGTCTGTCAACGGGGGCGCGCGACTTATTTATTGCCGCCCGCAATATAACCTCACATGCGGCCCCATCAATCACGACGTCGCCGCCACCACCACAGCCGCGCCACCATCAACATTATAAATAAATAAAAATTATTTTTTCTCTCCTTTACTTTTCTACTACTATACCTAACGGTGACATGCAAGGCAGGAATCCTGCGGGAGATTAATTTATTCCAAACGATATTTCAACTGGAATATTAATAAAATAAAATTATTAAAAGAAATATTGTGCTTACTAAATATAGTTAATTATTATTAATCATTGCATTCCAGGAGATTTAAGTTGGTACTTATGTTGGTAACGTGGAGAGTACTGTTATGGTATCCACCAAGCTCACAATCGCGCTGCAAGTTTATACTGAAAAATCATATAAATCCATCGATTTGAAATCGGAAAACTATTGGAAACTTCAATTCAATACTTATTGATTGATTTTCGAACATAATATCGATCCGGGAAGTGCGCGCCGATTTAGAAAATGTATGTGAAGTTTGGTACCCGGCCCGGCAGGAAAACAATATGGCGGTCATATAGAGGTCACCTGCTACATGACGATCTTACTTAAGAACAGTATTTGGTGAACGTTTTCAGTGCTATGGCTTTCGGTAAGGCTTGTTAAGTGTGTCGTGAGTGATTTTGTGACTTTATATTGACTGTGGATGCTTAGAGCAGATTGGAATTAGTGCATCGAGTTGGGGATCGGCCGGATTAGGAACCAAAGGTTAGTTTTATTGCAAATATTATGATTTGTGTTGAATTGTTTGATTTGAATTAAATTCTATTTATGTAAAAAAAAATTTAGAGTTTTTGATTTAAAAAAAAATGTATTTTCAAAAATATTTTTTAAAAAATATTAAAAAGCTTCATTTTGTTTATAATTTTAAAAATATTGGATATATTTAAATATTTTTTTTTTAAATACTACATCAAACATGTCCTAATTTAAATTCAAAATGAAATTAATTAACAAAGTTTGTTAACAAAATTGCTATTTACAATTAACTTCTATTTTTAATAAAAACTGATGGAAAATTGTTGTTAACTTTGTTAATATTGAAGGAAATTAAATGAAATTTTCTTAAAAGTTGTGTCAAATATTTAGTAATATAAACCTCATTTGGCTTTGATTAACAAAAATTGTTAACAAAATGGCGGCCAAATATCTACTAAAATTAACAAAAATTGATGAAAATTTGTTGATAACTTTAGAAATATTGGAAAAATTTGAATAAAATTTTCTTAAAAGTTGTGTGAAATGTTTAATAATATAAATCCAAGTTGGCATTAATTAACAAAAATTGTTAACATAATGGCGGACAATTAACTTTTAACTTTAATGAAAATTGATTGAAAATTGTTAATAACTTTGATAATATTGGAGAAAAATAAATGAAATTTGCCAAAAAGTTGTGTCAGGTTTGTGTCAATATAAATCCAAGATGGCTTTGATAAACAAAAATTGTTAACAAAATGGCGGACAATTAACTTTTAACTTTTATAAAAATTGATGGGAAATTGGTAATAACTTTAATAATATTGAAGGAAAATTCATGAAATTTTTCAAAAAACTGTATCAGGTTTGTGTTAATATAAATAGAAGTTATCAAAAGTTAAAAAAAATTGTTAACAAAATAGCCGACAGTTAATTGTTGCAATTAATAATAATTTGCAAAAAAATTGTTGATAACTCTGGAAAAATTGGAGAAAATTTGATAAAACTTTCCTAAAACATGTGCTATATGTTTGTTATTATAAATTTAAGTTGGCATTGAATAACAAATATTGTTAACAAAATAGCGAACAATTAAATTGCATAAATAATAAAAATTGATAGAAAAATGGTAATAATTTTGAAAATATTGGAGAAAAATTAATGAAATTTTCTGAAAATATGTACCAATGATGTCTCAGTTTAAACCCAAAATGACGTTAATCAACAAAAATGGTTAACAAAATGGCGGACAATTAACTCCTATTTTTATTGAAAATTGATAAAAAATTGTTAATAACTTTAGAAATAATGAAGAAAAATTAAAGAAATTTTCTCAAAACATGTGTGATACATGTGTTATTTTAAATCTAAGATAGCGTTGATTTACACTATTTGGTAACAAAATGGCGGACAGTTAACTTCTAATATTAATGAAAATTGATAGAAAATTGTTAATAACTTTCGAAAAAATAAAGGAAAATTATTGAAACTTTTTAATCTAAAATGACGTTGATTTGCAACGGTTTTTAACAAAATGGCGGACAATTAACTTCTAACATTAATAAAAATTGATAGAAAATTGTTAATAACTTTGGAAATAATAAAGGAATTTTATTGAAATTTTCCTGAAACGTGTATCAAGTTTATGGTAATATAAATCTAAGATAGCGTTAAATTGCAACAAATTTTTAACAAAATGGCGGACAGTTAACCTCTAATATTAAAGAAAATTTATAGAAAATTGTTAATAACTTTAGAAATAATAAAGGAAAGTCATTAAAACTTTCTTAAAACATGTGTAAAATGTATTGTAATATAAATACAAAATAGCGTTAATTTACAAACATTGTTAACAAAATGGCGGACAATTTACTTTTATTTTTAACAAAAATTGATAGAAATTTATTAATAACTTTGGAAATAATAAAGAAAATTAATGAAATTTTTCCAAAACATGTATGATATATGTGTTATTTTAAATCCAAGATGGCGTTAATTAAAACTATTTGTTAACAAAATGGCGGACAGTTAACTTCTAATATTAATAAAAATTGATAGAAAATTGTTAACAACTTTTGAAAAAACAAAAGAAAATTATTGAAACTTTTTAAAAAGATGTGTAGATATAATAGTAATATAAATCTAAGATGACGTTAATTTGCAACAAATGTTAACAAAATGGCGGACAATTAACTTCTAATATTGATAAAAATTGATAGAAAATTAGTAATAACTTTGAAAATATTACAGAAAAATCAATTAAATTTTCTCAAAACTTGTGTGATATATGTGCTATTTAAAATCCAAGATATCTTTAATTTAAAACAAAGGTTAACAAAATAGCGGACAAATAACTTCTAATATTAATGAAAATTGATGGAAATTTATTAATAACTTTTGAAATAATAAAGAAAAATTAATGAAATTTTTTCAAAACATAAAGGATATATGTGTTATTTTTAATCCAAGATGGCGTTGATTTAAAACAATTTTTAACAAAATGGCGGACAGTTAACTTCTAATATTAATGAAAATTTATGGAAAATTGTTAATAATTTTAGGAAAAATTAAGGAAAATCATTGAAACTTTTCTTAAACATGTGTAAATTTCATGGTAATATATGTCAAAAATTGCGTTAATTTGCAACAATTGTTAACAAAATGGCGGACAAATATCTTCTATTTTTAATAAAAATTGATGAAAACTTATTAATAATTTTGGAAAAAATGAAGGAAAATTACTGAAATTTTTTCAAAACATGCATGATATATGTGTTATTTTAAATCCAAGATGGCGTTAATTTACACCATTTTTTAACAAAATGGCGGACAGTTAACTTCTGATATTAATGAAAATTGATGGAAAACTGTTAATAACTTTTGAAATAATGAAGAAAAATCATTGAAAATTTCCTTAAATATGTGTCAATCTTACGGTAACATAAATCCAGAATGGCGTTAATTTGCAACAATTGGTAACAAAATGGCGGACAAATAACTTCTATTTTTAATAAAAATTGATGAAAACTTATTAATAATTTTGGAAAAAATGAAGGAAAATTACTGAAATTTTTTCAAAACATGCATGATATATGTGTTATTTTAAATCCAAGATGGCGTTATTTTGCAGAAATTGTTAACAAAATGGCGGACAGTTAAGTTCTAATAATAATGAAAACTGATGGAAAATTGTTAATAACTTTTGAAATAATGAAGGAAAATCATTGAAACTTTCCTAAAATATGTGTCAATCTTATTGTAATATAAATCGAAGATGGCGTTAATTTGCAACAATTGTAAGCAAAATGGCGGACAGTTAACTTGTATTTTTAAAGAAAATTGATAGAAAATTGTTAATAATTTTGGAAATAATGAAAAAAAATTAATGAAATTTTCTCAAAACATGTATGATACATGTGTTATTGAAAATCCAAGACTGCGTTGATTTACACCATTTGTTAACAAAATGGCGGACAGTTAACTTCTAATATTAATAAAAATTGATGGAAAATTGTTAATAACTTTGGAAAAAAAAAGGAAAATTATTGAAACTTTTAAAAAACATGTGTAAATATTATAATAAAATAAATCTTAGATGACGTTAATGTGCAACAATTGTTAACAAAATTGGGGACAATTAACTTCTGTTTTTAATGAAAATTGATGGAAAATTGGTTATAACTTTAGAAATAATGAAGGAAAATTAATGAAATTTTTATAAAACATGTCTAAAGCTTATAATATCGTAAATCCAAGATGGCGTTAATTTGCAACAATTGTTAACAAGACGGCGGACAATTAACTTCTATTTTTAATAAAATTTGATGAAAAACTATTGATAACTTTTGAAATAATATAGAAAAATTGATTAAATTTTCTCAAAACATGTATGATATATGTGTTAGTTCAAATTCAAGATGGCGTTAATTTATAACAGTTGTTAACAAAATGGCGGACAGTTAACTTATATTTTTAATGAAAATTGATGGAAAATTGTAAATAACTTTGGAAATAATAAAGGAAATTCATTGAAACTCTTTTTAAACATGTGTAAATTTAATGGTAATATATGTCCAAGATCGCGTTAATTTGCAACAATTGTTAACAAAATGGCGGACAATTAACTTCTATTTTTAATGAAAATTGATGAAAAATTGTTATTAACTTAGGAAATAATGAAGAAAAATTAATGAATTTTTCTCAAAACATGTATGATATATGTGTTATTTTAAATCCAAAATGACGTTGATTTAAAACAAATGTTAACAAAATGGCGGACAATTAACTTCTATTTTTAAAGAAAATTGATAAAAAATTGTTATTAACTTTAGAAATAATAAAGGAAAATTAATGAAATTTTCTCAAAACATGTATGATATATGTGTTATTTTAGATCCAAGATGGCGTTAATTTACAGCAATTGTTAACAAAATGGCGGACAATTAACTTCAATTCTTAATAGAAATTGACAGAAAACTATTAATAACTTTGGAAATAATAAAGGAAAATTTATAAATTTTTTTCAAAACATGTATGATATATGTGTTATTTCAAATCTAAAATTGCGTTAATTTACAACAATTGGTAATAAAATGGCGGACAGTTAACTTCTAATATTGATAAAAATTGATGGAAAATTGGTAATAACTTTGGAAATAATAAAGGAAAATCATGGAAATTTTTCTAAAACATGTATGAATTTTATGATAATATAAATTCAATATGGCATTGATTTGCAACAATTGTTAACAAAATGGCAGACAATTAACTTCTATTTTTAATCAAAATTGATGAAAAATTCTTAATAATTTTGGAAATAATAAAGGAAAATTAATGAATTTTTCTCAAAACATAAAGGATATATGTGTTATTTTAAATCCAAGATGGCGTTGATTTAAAACAATTTTTAACAAAATGGCGGACAGTTAACTTCTAATAATAATGAAAATTTATGGAAAATTGTTAATAATTTTGGAAAAAATTAAGGAAAATCATTGAAACTTTTCTTAAACATGTGTAAATTTCATGGTAATATAAGTCAAAAATTAATTTGCAACAATTGTTAACAAAATGGCGGACAAATAACTTCTATTTTTATTAAAAATTAATAGAAATTATTAATAACTTTGGAATAAATGAAGGAAATTTATTGAAATTTTCCCAAAACATGTGTGAATCTAATGGTAATATAAATCTAAAATGGCGATGTTGAATCAGATGTTAACAATATGGCGGACAATTAACTTCTAATATTAACAAAAATTGATGGAAAATTGTTAATAACTTTGGAAATAATAAAGGAAATTTATTGAAATTTTTTTTTAAACATGTGTGAATTTTATGGTAATGTAAATCCAAAATGGCGTTAATTTGCAACATTTTTTAACAAAAAGGCGGACAATTAACTTCTATTTTTAATGAAAATTGATGGAAAATGGTAAATAACTTTGGAAATAATAAAGGAACTTCATTGAAACTTTTCTCAAACATGTGTAAAGTTTATGGTAATAAATGTCCAATATCGCGTTAATTTGCAACAATTGTTAACAAAATGGCGGCCAATTAACTTCTATTTTTAATGAAAATTGATGAAAAATTGTTATTAACTATAGAAATAATGAAGAAAAATTAATGAAATTTTCTCAAAACATGTATGATATATGTGTTATTTTAAATCCAAGATAGCGTTAATTTACAACAATTGTTAACAAAATAGCGGACAATTAACTTCTATTTTTAATAAAAACTGATGAAAATTGTTAATAACTTTGGAAATAATGAAGAAAATTTAATAAAATTTTCTCAAAACATGTTTGATATATGTGTTATTTTAAATCCAAAATGGCGTTGATTTTAAACAAATGTTAACAAAATGGTGGACAGTTAATTTTTAATATTAATGAAAATTGATGGAAAACTGCTAATAACTTTGGAAAAAATAAAGGAAAATCATTGAAACTTTTTGAAAACATGTGTAAATATTATAGTAAAATAAATTTTAGATGACGTTGATGTGCAACAATTGTTAACAAAATGGCGGACAATTAACTTCTATTTTTAAAGAAAATTGATGAAAAATTGTTATTAACTTTGGAAATAACAAAGGAAAATTAATGAAATTTTCTCTAAACATGTATGAAATATGTGTTATTTTAAATCCAAGATGGCGTTAATTTACAAAAATTGTTAACAAAATGGCGGACACTTAACTTTTAACATTAATGAAAATTGATGGAAAATTGGTAATAACTTTGGAAATAATAAAGGAAAATCTTTGAAATTGTTTTAAAACATGTGTGAACTTTATAGTAATATAAATCAAAAATAGCGTTAACTTGCAACAATTGTTAACAAAATGGCGGACAGTTAACTTCTGTTATTAATAAAAATTAATGGAAAATTGTTAAATGCAAACCACAACTTCCTCAAAAGGACTAAGTTGCTTTAATTAATAGAAAACATTAATAACACATTCATATTATTAGAAAACAATTTCAATTAGATAAACTTCTTCAGAAATGATTGAATTTACCGTCACAAACATCATTAAATGTGTTACGAAAACAAATCTGTTTTGTTGTTTCCAAGCATAATATTTATTAATATTACCGTTAAAAACAAAATATATATTCGGATTTGTTCCCCGCCTCCGCCGTTCACTGCCCCCATAAACCACTCAAACTAGACGATGCGAGAACGAACGAAATTTCTGTTAATAATTCATCTCTGGGATGTGCATGCCGCGGGCCGAAGCGGCGTTGGGGACGGGGTAGTAGCTGCCACATCAAATCGCGACTCTGTATTTACGTTCGCGCAAACTTGAAGAATAAAAATGCAACAAAAACAAACCAACAAGAAGTCTTGATAATCAGATTGCGTAAAATTGAACTGAATCTTAATTAAGGAATGTCGTGGATTATGGATTCCATATTTATTCATATTGTTACATATCTCGCGTTTAATTTCGCCGCCCCTAACACCGAAGGCGATAAATTCCACGGCTGGTGTAATCGCGTCGAGTTATATAACTTATTATGTACTTAATATGAAGTCCTCACACCACCCGCACACGGAATGAAATGTCGGGGCGTCCATAAAAGCGACGCGATCATAAAAGTGTGCCGATATGTGGCTTTGGCACGACGGTATCTAATCACCCCCTGCTGATGACAAATAGTCCCCACCCCAACTTAATCGCGAATCGAAGCCGCATTTTATTGCTTTGCACTCATTCAATTATAGTTTTGTTCCCTGATTGAGGGTGGAAGTGCGCCGCCGCCTCATCCCACCGTCCACATCCACATCCACATCCACATCCGATCGTAAACTTTTACAGGCTGTAAAACTTAAATACACCTCCCCATCGAGAGTCGTCCATAAAACCGATTTATAATTATTACATTGTATCGGGACAGGGATCGTAAAGCTCGATTAACATGCTAGCGGATTGAAAATTTTCACCTGAACATAATTGGGTCATCGTTAGTTCAATATTAATTGCATTGTAGTATCCTTCATCCTTCATAATTTGTGTTATTAATTAAGAATTTCCCTGGTGTAAATCGACTGACCCAGTTTTGCTTTTTGTTTCATATGTTTCCGATGGTGTTACTCCGAGCAGCCAGAGCCGGACGATTTACTTTTACTACTTTTAAATTTCGAATTTTTCCTCTCCATATTTTCGCGGCGTCGACTGTAAAACCTCGGATTGGCCGTAAAATTAATGGGCCCGAAAGTTTCGATGGAATGCTAATTTTTTTGCTCCACCCTTACTCGGATACACACATCACTATATACCATTCCACCATTCTCTCTCTTCTCTCCACACAATTAAGATACGGTTTAATCTACTAGCAAGTGCGAACAGAAAATATGTTAAGATTCGTCTTAAGGAGGAAAGATTTTACGATCCGCTTTTACGAGGATGCATCGTCGGCGTCCAATCTGATGGAAATTGTTTTTCAGACGATTTTTTCACATAACCGTGAGCTTCGCCGCCGGAGGCAGCAGGAAATTTTTATTATGAGTAGGGGAGAACTAAATTTAACAAAAACCCTCCAACATAACCTATAAAATTTATCTAATATTACACAAAAAATGTAGGGGAAATAACTTTAAAAATGCCAATCGAATGCTCAAGGGCAGGATACATAAAGCCAATACGATCGGCGTTTTATGTATTCTTAATAGTTTGGAAATGATGGATGTTTTCTATTTTGGATTAAACTATGCCATGTTCATACTTATATTGCTTTATTTAATTTCCTTCAGTATTTCCAAAGTTATTAACAGCTTTTAATCAACTTTTATTAAAAATAAAAGTTACTTGTCCGCCATTTTGTTAACAATTGTTGTAAATCAACGCCGTCTTGGATTTATATTTACACATATTTGACACATGTTTTAAGAACATTTCAACAATTTATCTTTAATATATGCAAAGTTATTGGCAATTTTCCAACAAAACTTATTAATTTTTTCAAAAACTTTGTTGACAGCTTCCAATTTATTTTTGACAGTTCAAAATGACAGTTTTTTACGGATTAAAACTTTAGTTCAAATCAGAATACATTTTTTAGTTTAGGAAGCTTTTGACAATGGAAGACTTTAATTTGACATCTTGGAAAACCTTGTTGATAGCTGTGAATATGTTCTGACATCTTAAAACATATTTTTGACAGCTTAAAATAGGTTTTGATAGTTTGGGAAATATTTAAAATTTATTGATCACTAACACTTAAGTGGGTGGGCAAAAATTTAGGTTAAATCTTGTACGCGTATAATTATTATTCTCCGCTCAAAAAATTGTGATTCAATTTCTTGATAACAAACACTTGGGTGAGCCACTACAGTCTAAACTACTGGCCCGTTATTATGAAGTGTCCCACTCTTCCGCTTAAGTGTTTGTCATCATAAGATGTGTGATTTGACCTTTCTGCGAGCGTTAGAAGTCTTTTTGTTACAAGAGACGATCGTGATCCAACATCTTGATAACTAATGCTTGGGTGGGTGGGTGGGCTACTCTAGTCCAAACTAATAGCTTGTTATCATGTTATAGAGTGTCCCACCCACCCACCCAAATGTTTGTCATTAAGAGATTTGAGTATTTGACCTCTCTGCGAGCGTTAGAAGTCATTTTGTTACAAGAGACTATCGTGATCCAACTTTTTGATAACTAACACTTGGGTGAGTGGGTGAGGCACTCCAGTCCAAACTACTGGCCCGTTATCATGTTATGGAATTTAAAAATATTGAATTAATTTAAAAAAAAATTGTTTGAATGGTTTTGGAAATTGTTGTACTATGTAGCCTCAGCATGAATATAATATGAATTAATTAATCACGGACAATTTGAATTTGTTATACAATTTTGGTTTCATCATTTCAAGAAGATATTAAAATAAATGATTACCGGAAACTATGAAATATAATAACAAAGTAAGTTGCAATAAATAACATGTTACGTGAGGGTGAAATGTAAAATTAAGATTGTTGAAACAAGATGTCATAACATTTGATGGTGGCAATAAGTCTGAACCTAATTTCCCATATATTTCCATTCCTTGAGAGAAAATTACACCGTCAAGGAAATAAAAGTTGAGCTCTCAACTCTTTCTCTCTTTCCCCTCTCTTTTGATGTTTGACTTGGGGTGGATGTAGAGATGAGGGTTGGTAGGTAGCAGTTACTCCTGGATTTATTTTCCGAACACGCCGGAATTAGCATATCGGCGGTGTGTGTTATTCGCCGCGGTGGTGACTCCCGCGGGTACGATATGCCGCCACTAGCACCGCCTGCCTCTCAACTAACCCGACGAGATGAAGATTGACGTCGGCATCGCGGCGAGCCGCTAAGTGTAGGCAATAAGCAGTCTCGTGAGACACAATATTCTCTTCACCATTTTTAATAACAATTTTGCTAATATTTGATGCAATTATAATTAAGATAAGCTTGAATTGTTTCTGTTTGCAAATGACTTTTCAAGTTTGTAATAGTTCATTAATTCTTATTGCTTAAATGATTCCATTTTACTGTTATTATTATTAAGATGAAATTTACGACGGTCACCATAAGTTTTTCCTGGGGGGCGGACAATATTGCACGTTTTAATTTGCCGCCGGATTTTCTCGGCGTAATCTAATGACGCTGCGATTCCGGCAAGCAGGCGCATGCAGACACAAGGATACGTGTCTCACGTGCCGCCCCAAGATTTTCCTTTACTAGTAGACATATACACCAGGAGATGGTTTCTTCTTCTGCTCCCCCATTCCGGCATCCAGACACGCCGGCTTACACAGAATTACACGCCGCCCGGATTTATCCACAGACAAAAATAAGCCGTTCCACTTCTTGGATTTGCATATTATGTCGTTGCTCGTATGTATGCATGTATGTGTGGTGTGGGTTGCTTTGGGGGCGAGAGCGGGTGGAAGAAAGAGCGATACAAACACTTATTTTAAAGCAGGAGCAATTGCCTGTGAGTGTGCATGGGGGATAAAGATGGATAAAGCGGCGGTTGCTCCGCTGCTTGCGTTATTTCGTTTGCACCAGATGTGCATAACCTCATTATTTTCGTCCAGATTTAACTCTATTCGGGCCAATGTCGTTCCTTTTGGCCGTGAATTGTCTCATTCGATGAACAGGATTTGTTAAAAATAGAAATAGCTAATTAAAAACATAATTACTCATAAATCACTACGAATGTTAACTGCTAATGTATAAATATTCTTTCCGAAACATTACATTTGTGCTGCGAAACATTTTAATTAAAAAAACTAATGAAAGAAAACTTCTGGAATATTTTCAAATTTTGCTTTTTTGAAATTATTTAAAAAATTCTAATTATTTTTAAATATGTTCAGTAATGATTAAAGAAAATTTGTGCAAAGTTTCAAAACAATTTTTCAAAAATTCTGGAAGATATTTGAATATTTCCAAGATTTGTTTATTCGGTTTTTTGAAAAATCATTAAGTGTTGATTGAAATTTTTGAAAAAATCTAAACTATTTTAAATATGTTTAGTAATGATTAAAGAAAATTTGTGCAAAGTTTCATAAGAATTTTTCAAAAATTCTGGGAGTTATTTGAGTATTTCCAAAATTTGCTTATTGGGTTTTTTGAAAAATTATTAAATGTTGATTGAAATTTTTGAAAAACTCTAAATATTTTTAAGTAATGATTAAAAAAATATTGTGCAAAGTTTCATAACAATTTTTCAAAAATTCTGGGAAATATTTGAATATTTTCAAAAATTTCTTATTCGGTTTTTGAAAAAGTATTAAGTGTTGCATAAAATTTTTGAAAAATTCTAACTAATTTTAAATATGTTCAGTAATACTTGAAGAAAATTTGTGCAAAGTTTCAAAACAATTTTTTCAAAATTCTTGGAGATATTTGAGTATTTCCAAAATTTGCTTATTCAGTTTTTTGAAAAATTTTTAAGTGTGGATTAAAATTTTTGAAAAATTTAAATTATTTTAAATATGTTCAGTAATAATTAAGGAAATTTTGTACAAAGTTTTAAAACACATTTTTTAAAAATTCTGGGAGATATTTGAGTATTTCTAAAATGTGCTTATTCGGATTTTTTGAAAAATTATTAAGTATTGATTGAAATTTTTGAAAAATTCTAATTATTTTTAAATATGTTTAGTAATAATTGAAGAAAACTTGTGTAAAATTTTAAAACAATTTTTCAAAAATTCTGGGAGATATATGAATATTTCCAAAATTTGCTTGATCGGTTTTTTTGAAAAATTATTAAGTAATGATTGAAATTTTTGAAAAATTCTAAATTAATTTAAATATGTTCAGTATTGATTGAAGAAAATTTGTGCAAAATTTTATAACAATTTTTTAAAAATTCTGGGAGATATTTGAATTTTTTCAAAATTAGATTATTTGGTTTTTTGAAAAATTATTAAGTATTGATTGAAATTTTTGAAAAATTCTAAATTAATTTAAATATGTTTAGTATTGATTGAAGAAAATTTGTGCAAAATTTCATAACAATTTTTCAAAAATTCTGGGAGATATTTGAATTTTTTCAAAATTTTCTTATTTGGTTTTTTGAAAAATTATTAAGTATTAATTGAAATTTTTGAAAATTTTTAAATATTTTTAAATATGTTTAAAATTGAATAAAGAAAATTTGTGCAAAGTTTTATAACAATTTTCCAAACATTCTGGGAGATATTTAAATATTTCCAAAATTTGCTTAATTGGTTTTTTGAAAAATTATTAAGTAATGATTGAAATTTTTGAAAAATTTTAAATTATTTTAAATATGTTCAGTTATGATTGAAGAAAATTTGTGCAAAGTTTCATGACAATTTTTCAAAAATTCTGGGAGATATTTGAGTATTTCCAAAATTTGCTTATTGGGTTTTTTGAAAAATTATTAAATGTTGATTGAAATTTTTGAAAAACTCTAAATATTTTTAAATATGTTCAGTAATGATTGTAGAAAATTTGTGGAAAGTTTCAAAACAATTTTTCAAAAATTCTGGGAGATATTTGAATATTTCCAAAATTTGCTTATTCGGTTTTTTTGAAAAATTATTAAGTATTGATTGAAATTTTTGAAAAATTCTAAATTTTTTTAAATATGTTCAGTAATGATTGAAGAAAATTTGTGCAAAATTTTATAACAATTTTTCAAAAATTCTGGTTTTTTGAAAAATTATTAAGTATTGATTGAAATTTTTGAAAAATTCTAAATATTTTTAAATATGTTCAGTAATGATTGAAGAAAATTTGTGCAAAATTTTATAACAATTTTTCAAAAATTCTGGGAGATATTTGAATATTTCCAAAATTTGCTTATTCGGTTTTTTTGAAAAATTATTAAGTATTGATTGAAATTTTTAAAAAATTCTAAATTATTTTAAATATGTTCAGTATTGATTGAAGAAAATTTGTGCTAAGTTTCATAATAATTTTTCAAAAATTCTGGGAGATATTTGAATTTTTCCAAAATTTGCTTTTTTGGTTTATTGAAAAATTATTAAGTGTTAATTGAAATTTTTGAAAAATTTAAAATATTTTTAAATATGTTTAGTAATGTTTAAAGAAAATTTGTGCAAAGTTTCATAATAATTTTCCAAAAATTCTGGGAGATATTTGAGTATTTCCAAAATTTGCTAATTGGGTTTTTGAAAAATTATTAAGTAATGATTAAGATTTTTGAAAAATTCTAAATATTTTTAAGTATGTTCAGTAACGATTAAAGAAATATTGTGCAAAGTTTCATAACAATTTTTCAAAAATTCTGGGAAATATTTGAATATTTTCAAAATTTTCTTATTCGGTTTTTGAAAAAGTATTAAGTGTTGAATAAAATTTTTGAAAAATTCTAACAAATTTTAAATATGTTCAGTAATAATTGAAGAAAATTTGTGCAAAGTTTCAAAACAATATTTCAAAAATTCTGGGAGATATTTTAATATTTCCAAAATTTGCTAATTTGGTTTTTTGAAAAAGTATTAAGTGTTGAATAAAATTTTTGAAAAACTTTAATTAATTTTAATTATGTTCAGTAATAATTTAAGAAAATTTGTGCTAAGTTTCAAAACAATTTTTCCAAAATTCTTGAAGATATTTGAGTATTTCCAAAATTTGCTTATTCGGTTTATTGAAAAATTATTAAGTGTTGATTGAGATTTTTGAAAAATTCTAAATATTTTTAAATATGTTTAGTAATGATTAAAGAAAATTTGTGCAAAGTTTCATAACAATTTCTCAAAAATTTTGGGAGATATTTGAAATATCTAAAATTTGTTTATTTGGTTTTTTGAAAAATTATTAAGTGTTCTTTAATTTAAAAAAAAAATTAAATTATTTTAAATATGTTTAATAATAATTTAAGAAAATTTTTTCAAAGTTTTATAACAATTTTTCAAAAAATCTGGGAGATATTTAAATTTTTCCAAAATTTGCTTATTGGGTTTTTTTGAAAAATTATTAAGTATTGATTAAAATTTCTGAAAAATTCTAATTATTTTTAAATATGTTCAGTAATAATTGAAGAAAATTTTTGTGAAATTTTAAAACAATTTTTCAAAAATTCTGGGAGATATTTGAATATTTCAAAAATTTACTTATTCGGTTTTTTGAAAAATTATTAAGTGTTGATTGAAATTTTTGAAAAAATCTAAATTATTTTAAATATGTTCAGTTAAGATTAAAAAAAAATTGTGCAAAGTTTTATAACAATTTTTTAAAAAATTTGGGAGATATTTGAATATTTTCAAAATTTGCTTATTGGTTTTTTTTGAAAAATTCTTAAGTATTGAATGAAATTTTTTAAAAAATCTAAATATTTTTAAATATGTTTAGTGATGATTAAGAAAAATTTGTGCAAAATTTTATAACAATTTTTCAAATATTCTGGGAGATATTTGAAGTTTTTCAAAATTTTCTTATTTGTTTTTTTGAAAAATTATTAAGTAATGATTAAAATTTTTGAAAATTTTTAAATATTTTTAAATATGTTTAAAATTGAATAAAAAAAATTTGTGCAAAGTTTTATAACAATTTTTCAAACATTCTGAGAGATATTTGAAGTTTTTCAAAATATGCTTATTTGGTTTTTTGAAAAATTATTAAGTATTGATTAAAATTTTTGTAAAATTCTAAATTACTTTAAATATGTTCAGTATTGAGTGAAGAAAATTTGTGCAAAATTTTATAACAATTTTTCAAAAATTCTGGGAGATATTTGAATTTTTTCAAAATTTGCTTATTTGTTTTTTTGAAAAATTATTAAGTACTGATTGAAATTTTTGAAAATTTTTAAAAATTTTTAAATATGTTTAAAATTGAATAAAGAAAATTTGTGCAAAGCTTTATAACAATTTTTTAAACATTCTGGGAGATATTTAAAAATTTCAAAAATTTGCTTATTTGGTTTTTTGAAAAATTATTAAGTATTGATTGAAATTTTTGAAAAATTCTAAATTATTTTAAATATGTTCAATATTGATTGAAGAAAAATTGTGCTAAGTTTCATAATAATTTTTCAAAAATTCTGGGAGATATTTGAATTTTTCCAAAATTTGCTTTTTTGGTTTATTGAAAAATTATTAAGTGTTAATTGAAATTTTTGAAAAATTTAAAATATTTTTAAATATGTTTAGTAATGTTTAAAGAAAATTTGTGCAAAGTTTCATAATAATTTTTCAAAAATTCTGGGAGATATTTGAGTATTTCCAAAATTTGCTTATTCGGTTTTTTGAAAAATTATTAAGTGTTAATTGAAATTTTTGATAAATTCAAAATGTTTTTAAATATGTTCAGTAATGATTAAAGAAAATTTGTGCAAAGTTTCACAATAATTTTTCAAAAATTCTGGGAGATATTTGAGTATTTCCAAATTTTGCTTATTCGGTTTTTTGAAAAAATATTAATTGTTAATTGAAATTTTTGAAAAATTCAAAATGTTTTTAAATATGTTCAGTAATGATTAAAGAAAATTGGATCAAAGTTTCATAAGAATTTTTTAAAAATTCTGGGAGATATTTGAGTATTTCCAAAATTTGCTTATTGGATTTTTTGAAAAATTATTTAATGTTGATTGAAATTTTTGAAAAATTCTTAATAATTTTAAGTATGTTCAGTAATGATTAAAGAAATATTGTGCAAAGTTTCATAACAATTTTTCAAAAATTCTGGGAAATATTTGAATATTTTCAAAATTTTCTTATTCGGTTTTTGAAAAAGTATTAAGTGTTGAATAAAATTTATGAAAAATTCTAACTAATTTTAAATATGTTCAGTAATAATTGAAGAAAATTTGTGCTAAGTTTCATAATAATTTTTCAAAAATTCGTGGAGATTTTTGAGTATTTCCAAAATTTACTTATTCGGTTTTTTGAAAAATTATTAAGTGTTAATTGAAATTTTTGAAAAAGTCAAAATGTTTTTAAATATGTTCAGTAATGATTAAAGAAAATTTGTGCAAAGTTTCATACCAATTTTTCAAAAATTATGGGAGATATTTAAATATTTTCAAAATTTGCTTATTCAGTTTTTTGAAAAACTATTAAGTGTTGATTGAAATTTTTAAAAAATTCTAAATAATTTTAAAAATGTTCAGTAATGATTGAAGAAAATTTGTGTAAAGTTTCATATTAATTTCTCAAAAATTCTGGGAGATATTTGAGTATTTCCAAAATTTGCTTATTGGGTTTTTTTTGAAAAATTATTAAATGTTGAATGAAATTTTTAAAAAACTCTAAATATTTTTAAATAAGTTCAGTAATAATTGAAGAAAATTTTTGCAAAGTTTCATAACAATTTTTCAAAAATTCTGGGAAATATTTGAATATTTTCAAAATTTTCTTATTCGGTTTTTTGAAAAATTATTAAGTGTGGATTAAAATTTTTGAAAAATTCTAAATTATTTAAAATATGTTCAGTAATAATTAAAGAAAATTTGAACAAAGTTTTAAAACAAATTTTTTAAAAATTCTTGGAGATATTCGAGTATTTCAAAAATTTGCTTATAAGGTTTTTTGAAAAACTATTAAGTATTGATTGAAATTTTTAAATTTTTTTAAATATTTTTAATAATGTTCAGTAATGATTGAAGAAAATTTTTGCTAAGTTTTATAACAATTTTTCTAAAATTCTGGGAGATATTTGAGTATTTCCAAAATTTGTTTATTCGGTTTTTTGAAAAATTATTAAATGTTGATTGAAATTTTTGAAAAACTCTAAATAACTTTAAATATATTTAGTAATGATTAAAAAAAATTTGTGCAAAGTTTCATATTAATTTTTTAAAAATTCTGGGAAATATTTGAATATTTTCAAAATATTCTTATTCGGTTTTTGAAAAAGTATTAAGCGTTGAATGAAATTTTTGAAAAATTCTAAATATTTTTAAATATGTTCAGTAAAGATTGAAGAAAATTTTTTGCAAAGTTTCAAGAATTCTGAGAGATATTTGAGTATTTTCAAAATTTGCTGATTCAGTTTTTTTAAAAACTATTAAGTGTTGAATGAAATTTTTGAAAAATTCTAAATCATTTTAAATATGTTCAGAAATGATTGAAAAAATTTTGTGCAAAGTTTCAAAACAATTTATCAAAAATTCTGGGAGATATTTGAATATTTCCAAAATTTGTTGGTTTGGTTTTTTGAAAAACTATTAAGTGATGAATAAAATTTTTGAAAAATTCTAAATAATTTTAAATATGTTCAGTAATGATTGAAGAAAATTTATGAAAAGTTTCATAACAATTTTTCAAAAATTTTGGGAGATATTTGAATATTTCCGAAATTTGCTTATTTGGTTTTTTTGAAAAATTAATAAGTGTTGACTGAAATTTATGAAAAATTCTAAATATTTTTAGATATGTTCAGTAAGGATTGAAGAAAATTTGTGCAAAGTTTCATAACAATTTTTCAAAAATTGTGGGAGATATTTGAAATTTCCAAAATTAACTTATTCAGTTTTTTGAAAAATTGTTAAATGTTGATTGAAATTTTTTTTAAATTCTAAATATTTTTAGTTATGTTCAATAATGTTTTAAGAAAATTTGTTCAAAGTTTCATAACAATTTTTCAAAAATTCTTGGAGATATTTGATTATTTCCAAAATTTGCTTATTAGGTTTTTTTGAAAAATTAGTAATTTTTGATTGAAATTTTTGAAAAACTCTAATTATTTTTAAATGTGTTCAGTACTGATTGGAGAAAATTTGTGAAAAATTTCAAAACAATTTTACAATAATTTTGGGAGATATTTGAATATTTCCAAAATTTGCTGATTCGGTTTTTGAAAAACTATTAAGTATTGATTAAAATTAAAAAAAAAAAAAAAATATTTTTAAATATGTTCAGTAATGATTAAAGAAAATTTGTGCAAAGTTTTAAAACAATTTTTCAAAAATTCTGGGAGATATTTGAATATTTCCAAAATTTGTTGATTTGGTTTTTTGAAAAATTATTAAGTGTTCATTAAATTTTTTAAAAATTCTAAATTATTTTTTAATATGTTCATTAATGATTGAAGAAAATTTGTGCAAAGTTTCATAGTAATTTTTCAAAAATTATGGGAGATATTTGAATATTTCAAAAATTTACTTATTCGGTTTTTTGAAAAAGTATTAAGTGTTGATTGAAATTTTTTAAAAATTTTAAATATTTTTAAATATGTTTATTAAGGACTAGAGAAAATTTGTGCAAACTTTTATAACAATTTTTCAAAAATTCTGGGAGATATTTGAACATTTCTAAAATTAGTTTATTCGGAGTTTTTTGAAAAATTATTAAGTATTGATTAAAATTTTTGAAAAAATTTAAATATTTTTAAACATGTTCAGTAATGATTGAAAAAAATTTGTGCAAAGTTTTATAAGAATTTTTCAAAAATTTTAGGAGATATTTGAATATTTTCAAAATTTGCTTATTTGGTTTTTTTGAAAAATTATTAAGTACTGTTTAAATTTTTTTTTAAAATCTAAACACATTTAAATATAATAATAATAATTGAAAAAAATTTGTGCAAAGTTTCAAAACAATTTTTCAAAAATTCTGGGAGATATTTGAAATTTTCAAAATTTCTTTATTCGGAATTTTTGAAAAAAATATTAAGTATTGATTCAAATTTTTGAAAAATTGTAAGTATTTTAAAACATGTTTAGTAATAATTGAAGAAAATTTGTGCAAAGTTTCAAAACAGTTTTTGAAAAAATCTGGAAAATATTTGAGTATTTCTAAAATTTGTTTATGCGGTTTTTTGAAAAATTATTAAGTGTCGATTGAAATTTTTGAAAAAATCTAAATAAGTTTAAATATGTTCAGTTATGATTAAAAAAAATTTGTGCAAAGTTTCATAACAATTTTTTAAAAATTTTGGGAGATTTTTGAATATTTCCAAAATTTGATTATTCGGTTTTTTGAAAAACTGTTAATTGATAATTAAAATTTTTGAAAATTTTTATAATTTTTAAATATGTTCAGTAATAATTAAAAAAAAATTGTGCAAAGTTTCAAAACATTTTTTCAAAAATTCTGGAAGATATTTGAATATTTCCAAAATTTGTTTATTCGGTTTTTTGAAAAATTATTAAGTGTTCATTAAAATTTTAAAAAATTCTAAATTATTTTAAATATGTTCAGTAAAAATTGAAGAAAAAATGTGCAAAGTTTCAGAACAATTTTTCAAAAATTCTGGGAGATATTTGAATATTTCCAAAATTTGCTTATTGGGTTTTTTGAAAAATTATTATGTGTTGATTGAAACTTTTGAAAAATTCTAAATATTTTTAAATATGTTCAGTAATGATTGAAGAAAATTTGTGCAAAGTTTCAAAACAATTTTTCAAAAATTCTGGGAGATATTTGAATATTTCCAATAATAAAACAAACACAAATTACAAATTATATACAATAAAATATTTATTAACATTAAATAACAAATCTAAAAGAATCATCAGAGATTCCCAACTAATTCACAAACCATTTATGTCGACTCACAATACTATAATAAAATCTAAATAAAGAAAATTAAAGCTAGCTATAAAAAGGCAGTGTTAAAGAGCTATTCTGCAGCGAGTTAGTTACCAAAAACCAAAAGAAAAATTATAAAAAATGCAAATTAGAACATAACTGATACGGATATAAAAAGCATTATAGTACAAAAAAGTGAGAATTACATTAATGACCATGAACTAGAAAGCATATTTTTTTATTTACAACCTTTCACCATATTACTTACCATTTATTTTTTAAATTTTTCCATAAATTATACCCGTATTTTATATACATTTTGTTTATTATAATCGAGTATTATTGTTATTATTATAAAATATATTTGAGGTAATAATAAATAAATTAGAATCCGTGCAATCGTACGTAGTTATGTAATAAGATGCAGAATAGCCCTGTAACAGATTAGTTTACAATTTAACTTTGCTTATGGCATCCTTTAAGAATTTAGTACCTATGTTTTTCAACGTATCCTTGATGCTATCATAAATTGGGTTCGATGCAGTACTAGGTTTGTTTCCATAATTGTTACCATATGGATTATTAGCATAAGGATTCTGTCCACCCGATGGATTTCCATAAGGATAATTGCTTGGATAACGACCTGAACTTGGATATCCTCCTTGGGCTGGGTATCCACCTTGAGCTGGATATCCTCCTTGTGCTGGGTAACCTCCTTGAGCTGGATAACCATTATTTGGGTTAGGGTAACCTCCTTGATTTGGGTAACCTCCTTGATTGTTGTAACCTGGATAGCCTGATCCGGCTGGTTGACCTGGATAGCCTGAACCTATGGAACCTCCTGAGTAGCCACCTCCGTTGTTGGAAGGTCTGTAAATTGGTGGGCGGGTTGTTGTTTGTCCGTTTGCTGGTAGGTTGGGGTATATTGGTGCACTTGGTTGGGAGTTGTGCGTGTTTTGTGGAGCGTTTCCTTCTACGCATTTAGGGGAATCTCCGCTCATTAAGCAATGTTGTCCTGGTGGGCAGACAAAAGTAGAGCAACTGGATGAGCTTGAGATTTTTTGACAAGTTGGGTACCTTTAGATTTGAATTAATTAGATATTACAGTTGATTTGTTAGGGTTAGATTATTATAAAACAAAAATAAAATATTACATTCCACATGGTTCTTCTCTTCTATAACTGCACGGATCTTCCGCCATTACGCATTGTTCATTTTGAAGACATCCAATGTCTTTGCAAGATCTTCCATATTCTTAAAAAAAGTTTTTTTTTATAATTTGCTGTGGATTAATGTGATTTAACTTACTTGAAAAACCTTGCACTAATCCTATTGTTATGACTAAAATGGCAAAGGGAATTTGGTTCTTCATCATCTTTGGTTTGGGCTCATGGAAATCTAAAAAAAAAAAATGAAATTAATTTTTTTCAAAATATTTCAATCATTTTCGCAAAAATATTTTGAGGTTAGAATTCTATTACTTTGTTTCTGATTAATCGTGAAGCGACGTTGAGGTTAGGTTAGGTTAGGTTCCCGCCCACCCGCTCAAGTGTTTGTCATCAAGAAATTACTTGGTACTAGCTCCTGTTGTGCTCCAGTAGCTAACAAACATAAAAGAATGATGACTGACAGATGTTATTAAGTACAAAAACGGAGATGACGTTATTAATTTCTTGATAACAAACACTTGGGCGGGTGGGCGGAAACACAATTTATAAATTCTGTACTTGACAATTTGACACTATTAAATAAAGAACTTTAATCTATCACCATGTGACAAGCCATTTGACAGATGACAACTATAAATTATCTTTATATGACAAAAATTTGAATATTAGAATCATTATGACTCTTTCTAGGCTATAATAAATGATTCTGACAGATGACAATTAAATTTTGTTATTAAATTTACTTCAATTGTTTTAAAAGCTGTTACATTATTTGGCGGTTGCTTTTTTGATTAATTAAAAAACAAAATATAATAATTATAACATAATTAAGCATAAATTCTGGCTTGATCGTCGCCTGGAGGGTAGTCCATCCGTTGTGCAAGAACAGCCCTTATAAGAAACATTGTTGAACAATTAACAATTGGTAATTAATATGGTCCGAGGGTGCTGTGTGTGTCGGCTAAATTAATGGGGTTGCGCATTATGTTTCATCCTATCCTCCCTGCCTCCCCCACCCTCCTCCTACTCTCCTTTATTATTGTATTTTCTAAATTACAATGCACGTGGGGCCCCCGACGCCCCCTAATAACATAAGTGGCGAAGGAGAGCTCAGCAGTAGCAAGCTGCCGCGTCGGTGGCGGCAGCGGCGGCAGTATGAGGCGGCACGACTCTTATGATCTACGACGACGGTAATTGAGTTATACTGGGCTGGCGTCGGGGAGTTAATGCTCACTACAGGTGCTGCTCCGTTGATCACCTGCTATGGATATTAATTACGTGAAATAAGGTTAGGTTATGCGCTCCGTGGTCGCAGTGTATGAGAATATGCCGCGCCTTCAACCAGTTTTCCACTAATTAAAATCTGAATCATCGCTATATTCGTCTTTGCGCAAATAATACAAATATTTTACGTTGCCAACTCAATCAAAACTTTACTTATTTTAAAATTGGGCTACTTGCGATTCCAATTGTTGTTTACTGGCTTTTAAATTGGTTAAAGATTCATTAAAAAAGTCACGTTCCATTTGAATAATTGAATCAAATTATGTGAAATTGATGAGTGAATCGTTTCAATTTCGAGTATTTAATAGTCCAAATTATTCAATTATGAAGCCCACCCCCTCAGCCAGTACAGCCGCGCGATCATTATTAAAATTAGCAGAGAATGCGGTTAATTCTCTCCCCCTTCTCTCACTACTAATCGTTCAATTGTTTCGTGCATTAATTTTGTTATTGCATTGTTTGAATACCGCACGCACGAATTAGTTTATTTGATTGAAGTGGATAGGGTTTCGAGAACACTTCAATAATATGATATTTATATGAACATATTTGTTTATTGATGCTGAAACATTAATTAAAACAAAAACTAGTATTTCAGAAGCTTTTAAATAAGTATAAAGTTAATCGCGAAGCGACACCTTACTCTACAATTAAATTGTAATAAATGGCGAAGCGACAAATTGTTTTCTTGTTAATCGCGAAGCGACAGAGTATTTTAGAAGCTTGCTACTCAATATATAGACAATCGCGAAGCGACACCTTACTCTACAATTAGTTTGAATCAAATTCTTATAAATGGGGAAGCGACAAATTGTTTTATTGTTAATAGCGAAGCGACAGAGTACTTTAGAAGTTTGCTAACTAATATATAGTTAATCGCGAAGCGACACCGTACTCTACAATTAGTTTAAATCAAATTCTAATGAATGGGGAAGCGACAAATTGCTTTACTGTTAATCGCGAAGCGACAGAGTGCTTTAGAAGCTCGATACTCAATATAGAGTCAATCGCGAAGCGACACCTTACTCTACAATTAGTTTGAATCAAATTCTTATAAATGGGGAAGCAACAAATTATTTTATTGTTTATCGCAAAGCGACAGAGTATTTTAGAAGCTTGCTACTCAATATAGAATCAATTGCGAAGCGACACTTCACTCTACAATTAGTTTGAATCAAATTCTTATAAATGGGAAAGCGACAAATTGTTTTATTGTTAATCGCGAAGCGACAGCGTATTTTAAAAAATTTACTACTCATCATAGAGTCAATCGCGAAGCGACACCTTACTCTACAATTAGTTTGAATCAAATTCTTATAAATGGGGAAGCAACAAATTATTTTATTGTTTATCGCAAAGCGACAGAGTATTTTAGAAGCTTGCTACTCAATATAGAATCAATTGCGAAGCGACACTTTACTCTACAATTAGTTTGAATCAAATTCTTATAAATGGGAAAGCGACAAATTGTTTTATTGTTAATCGCGAAGCGACAGAGTATTTTAAAAAATTTACTACTCATCATAGAGTCAATCGCGAATCGACACCTTACTCTACAATTAGTTTGAATCAAATTCTTATAAATGGGGAAGCGACAAATTGTTTTATTGTTAATCGCAAAGCGACAGAGTATTTTACAATCAGTTTAAATCAAATTCTAATAAATGAGGAAGCGACAAATTGTTTTCTTGTTAATCGCAAAGCGACAGAGTATTTTAGAAGCGTGCTACTCAATATAATGTTAATCGTGAAGCGACTAAGTTACTTAGAAGCTTACTACTGAATTTAAAGTCAATCGCAAAGCGACAAATTACTCTACAATTAGATTCTTATAAATGGCAAAGCGACAAATTGTTTTCATGTTAATTGCGAAGCGACAGAGTATTTTAGAAGCTCGCTACTCAATATAAAGTCTATCACAAAGCAACACCTTACTCTACAAATAGTTTAAATCAATTTCTAATGAATGATGAAGCGACAAATTGTTTTTTTGCGATACTTTCCTGGAACAATTATACAAGGCACATTGACGAGGTTTGTAGAAGCGAAACAATTAACCATGCATAATTTTTATAACATTTTTATATTAATTAAACAATAAACTTTGATTCACTTAATCTCTGACAATGTAACAATTCATAAACGAGAGACAATCTATGGATCCATTCGAATTATTAATAAAGATCCAAGTGAGCTATTACATGGCCCCATTCGACTATTTGCTTTTATGATGTGAGTCGACTTTGTTGCGTTTTTATCGTCCATAAGACGCCTGTCAATCCAACAGAAACAAACGAGCAGTAGTTGGGAGGCCCGTCGCGATTTTCATATGTATCCCCTTTTTTTTAGTGACGATAAGGATTTAATTGGCGATGTAAACGCAACAATAAAAACAACATAAATTTATTATTTCCGGATGTGCAGTTATTTTTTATTATTATTATAAATAAAAATAGAAATCATATCGTAATTGGCTTTGGAAAATTAATTAATCAAGGTTGCGGACAAAGGTATCGCTATTTTGCATCAAATTTCCTGGTTTTTATCTAATCTGGATGCACCTTACAAACCATTGATGATATGTAATCTGTCGCAATTAACAGTTAATCAAAAAAGTCGCTTCATAACATAAAATAGAAACATATAATATGTCGCTTCGCGATTGACAGATGAAGAAATGCATCATTTCATAACCTAAAAATTGTTAACATCGAATTTGTCGCTTTGCGATTGACAGTTAAAGAAAAATGTCGCTTCATATACCTAATCTGTCGCTTCGCAATTAACAAATAAAAAAATAAATCATTTTATAACCTAAAAAAAAAGTTGATATCTAATGTGTCGCTTCGCAATTGACAGTTGAGGAAATATTGATTTATAATCTAATACCATATATCATAATTGGCTTTGTAAAACTAAATAATCAAAGATATTGCTATTTTGCAACCAGTTTCCTGTTTTTTATCTAATCCGGATGTACCCTTAACACAATTCCGTCTGAATCGGTCCCTAATGAAATAATGGCCGCTAATTATTCGAGCATTGTGCGAACATCCTTCTTTCCCTTGTCGACATGTGTGCGTAGATGGAAAACGCGAGGAATTTTAATGCGCACAACACTAGTTCCATTTAATTAAATAATTGCGGTGGTAATTAAGTGGGGTCGGGCGGTGTAATAATACATTGATTAATAAAACACGGGGGGAGGGAGGGTACGCGATGCATCAAAGCAAAAAGCGCGAGTTAATAAAACAAGCGATAAAATGAGCAATGATTTATTCTAATTAGGTTTTATTATGCTCTGTAATTAACCATTTTCAAAGCAATTTTAGTTTTGTATTGATAAGCGCTAATAATGCACGAATTATCTGCTTAACTTATCATAACCTTTGTTTTTTATCATTGTTTGTTATTATGCATCGCTGGAATGTTAAAGATAAAAATGTATTCAGGGAATATTATTGATAAACTAATGGGTTTGTTGTAAGAGTCACACAAATGTGTCATAGAATGATTTAAAAGTAATTTGTGATGAATGATTAAAATCAGTAATTTTTTTTAAATATCAAAATTTAAGATTGAAATGTAAAACTGGTAAAAAATTTGGTCAGAAAGTCTCAAAATTAAGCAATGAAATTCAAAAATTGATCAAACAAAACAAAAAAATCACGATAATGATCAAATTTGGCTAAATGTCAAAATTTGACCTTTAATGAGTAAAATCTGGCTTTAGTTTGATAAAATCTATCATTTTATTGTTAAAATTTGTTTATAAAATGTAAAATAAACTTTATTGTATTGAAACTCGGCTATTAATAAAATCAAATTTTGACAAAATTGACTAAAATTACAAAAATCCGGCCTTAAATTAATTAAAAATAAAAGAATCGGCGCAAAAATTAAAAAATACTGGTAAAATAGCAAAAATAAGGTCTAATATTAAATTATAAAAATCAAATTTTGACAAAATTCACAAAAAATATAAAAAATCATCTTTAAATTGACTAAAAAATCAAGAATCTGATCAAAGAAACAAAAATCCGGCCATAAATTGCTCAAAAAAGCAAAAATCCGGCCCAATATGTGAATATAGACTTTATAGTATTGAAATTTGGCTAAAATTTTGACAAAATTGACTACAATTACAAAAATCCGGCCTTAAATTGATGAAAAACTCAAGAACCTGAACATAGACAAAATTTCAACAAAAAAATTATAAAAATAAAAACAAAAATCCGGCTGCAAAATTGAAAAAAAGCTAAATTAAGCTTTAAAAATTACCATAAAATGTAAAAATTGATAAATAACTTAAAAAATTAGTCAAAAAATTCAAAGAATCGATTAAAAGTTATCAAAACTAAGTAATAAATTGTAAAAAATACAAAAAAATGTAGAAATTAGTAAAAAAGTAAAAAAATCAGTCAAAAAGTACCAAAATTCAGCGGTAATATGTAAAAAATACATAAATTTGGTGATAAAATGTAAAAATTGATCAAAAAGACCAATAATTTGGTTAAAAAACACCAAAATTCAGCCATGAAATGTAAAAATTCATAGTAAAGAACAAAAATCCAACTGTAAAAAATCTAAAATAACAAAGAAAATACAAAAGTTTGGCCATGAAGTGTAAAAATTAGTCAAAAAGTAACACAATTCAGCAGTGAAATCTAAAAAATACATAAATCCGGTTATAAATGTAAAATTTTTATTCAAAAATACCAAAATTCAGTCATGATATGTAAAAGATAGTTGATCAGAATAAAAATTCAACTTTAAAAGTGCAAAAATGGGTCAAAAAAACAAAATAGTTCAAAAATTACAATAATTTGGTGAAAAATCACCAAAACTCATAGCTAGAAATGTAAAAATTTATCAAAATAAACAAATACCCGACTGAAAATACATACACAATATTTGAACGGGTCAATAATTTGGAATAAAGTAAAGGTTGGATCACAAAATTCTTAATCAAGAGTAGGGACCACTACAGTCAAAATTTTTGATCAATTTTTTAAAATAAGTAACTATATATAGGAACCACAGTACTCTATATTTTGATCCAATTTTTTTGAAGTATACTGCTAAGACACCCAAAAACATTATTTATCAAAAAATCATTCAAAAACAATTTTAGTAACATTTTTTATTATTTTTTTAAATTAGTCAATATTTTGAAAATTTAATAAAATACCTAATCAAGTATTCTGACTAAAGTAGTCAATATTTTGACCCAATTTTTTTGGAGGATTTTGTTAAGACATCCAATAACATTATTGGTAAACCATACATTCAAAAATAATATTGAAAATTTTTTTAAATCAGTAAATATTTTGAAAAATAGCCAAAATTCCTAATGACGTATAAATACCACTGTAGTCAATATTTTGATCCAATTTTTTTGAAGTATATTGCTAAGACATCCAAAATCACTATTCAATAAGAAAACATTCAAAAATTTATTATTTTTTTTAAACCAGTCAATATTTTAAAAATTATTAAAATACCTAATCAAGTATACTGACCAAAGTAGTCAATATTTTAAGAGATCTAAAATCATTATTCACTAAACAAATATTCAAAAATAATTTTGAAAATGTTTTTAAATAATTTTTGAAATTAGTCAATATTTTGGAAAATTGTCAAGATTCCTTATCAAGTATGAAGACCAAAGTAGTCAATATTTTACTTCAATTTTTTGGAAATATATTGTCAAGACGTCCAAAATCATTATTGACTAAACAAATATTCAAAAATAATTTTAAAAATGTTTTTAAATAATTTTTGAAATTTGTCAATATTTTAAAAAATTGTCAAAATTCCTTATCAAGTATGGGGACTGAAGTAGTCAATTTTTTAAGCCAATTTTTTGAAAATAAATTGTCAAGACATTCAAAATCATAATTGATTAAACGAACAAAATTAATATTTTGAAAAATTATCAAGATACTTTATCAAGTATGAAGACTAAAGTAGTCAATATTTTATTCCAATTTTTTGAAAATATATTGTAGACATCAAAAATCATTATTGACTAAACGGAAATTCAGAAATAAATTTGAAAATGTTTTTAAATAATTTTTGAAATCTGCCAATATTTTGAAAAATTGTAAAGACTCCTAATCAAGTATGGGGACTAAAATAGTCAATATTTTGTTCTAATTTTTTGGAAATATATTGACAAAATGTCCAAAATCAATATTCACTAAGCGGACTTTTAAAAATAACTTTGAATTTTTTTTAAAGTAATTTTTGAAATTAGTAATAATTTTGAAAAATTGTCAAGATTTCTAATCAAGTATGACGACTAAAGTAGGCAATATTTTAAGCCAATTTTTTGTAAATATATTGTCAAGACATTAAAAATCATTATTGACTAAACGGATATTCAAAAATAAATTTGAAAATGTTTTTAAATAATTTTTGAAATTAGTCAATATTTTGAACAAATTGCCAAGACTTTTTATCAAGTATGAGGACTAAAATATTAAAATAGCCAATATTTTAAGTCAATTTTCTGGAAATATATTGACAAGACATTCAAAATAATTAATAACTAAATGGATATTCAAAAATAATTTTAAAAACATTTTTAAATAACTTTTGAAATCTGCCAATATTTTGAAAAAATTGTCAAGATTCTTAATCAAGTATGGAGACCAAAGCAGTCAATATTTTAATCCAATTTTTTGGAAATATGTTGTCAAGACATTCAAAATTATTATTGACTAAACGGATATTCAAAAATAAGTTTAAAAATATTTTTAATTTTTTTTTAAATTAGTCAGAATTTTGAAAAGTTATCAAGAATCTTAATAAAGTATGGGGACCAAAGTAATCAATAATTTAATCAATTTTTTTTTAGACTATATTGTCAAGACATCCAAAATTATTATTAACTATACGGACATTCAAAGATATTTTTAAAAATATTTTTTATTAATTTTTGAAATTAGTCAATATTTTGAAAAATTAAAACTCTTAATCAAGTATTCTTACTAAAGTAGTCAACATTTTGATAAAATTTTTTTGGAGTATACTTTTAAGACATTCAAAAATATTATTCATTAAGAAGACATTTTAAAATAAATTTAAACATATTTTTTATAATTTTTTGAAACCAATCAATATTTTGAAAAATGATTAAACTATCTAATTAAGTATACTGACCAAAGTAGTCGATATTTTGATCCAATTTATTTAAAATATTTTGACAAAACATCCAAAATTATGATTGACTAAGCTGATATACAAAAATAATTTTGAAAATGTTTTTAAATAGTTTTTGAAATTAGCCAATATTTTGAAAAAAATGCTAAGATTTTTGATCAAGTATGAGGACTAAAGTAGTCAATATTTTAAGTCAATGTTCTGGAAATATATTGACAAGATATTCAAAATAATTATTGACTAAATAGATATTCAAGAATATTTATAAAAAGATTTTCAAATAATTTTTGAAATCTGCCAATATTTTAAAAAAATATCATGTTTCTTAATCAAGTATGGAGACCAAAGCAGTCAATATTTTAATCCACTTCTTTGGAAATATATTGTCAAGATGTTCAAAATCATTATTGACTAAACGGATATTCAAAAATAATTTTGAAAATATTTTTAATTTTTTTTTTAAATTAGTCAGAATTTTGAAAAATTGTCAAGAATCTTATTTAAGTATGGAGACCAAAGAAGTCAATATTTTGATCCAATTTTTTTAGAATATATTGTCAAAACATCCAAAATTATTATTAACTAAACGGAGCTTCAAAAATATTCTTAAAAATATTTTTTATTAATTTTTGAAAATAGTCAATATTTTGAAAAATTATTAAAAATCTTATTCAAATATTTCGACTAAAGTAGTCAACATTTTGATCCAAATTTTTTGGAGTATATTCTTAAGACATTTAAAAACATTATACATTAAAAAGACATTTAAAAATAAATTTAAAAACATTTTTTATAATTTTTTGAAATCAATATTTTGAAAAAATCATTAAATTACCTAATCAAGTATACTGACTAAAGTAGTCAATATTTTGATCCAATTTTTAAAAAACATTTTGACAAAACATTCAGAATTATTATTGACTAAGCTGATATTCAAAAATAATTTTGAAAATGTTTTTAAATAATTTTTGAAATTAGTCAATATTTTGAAAAATTGTTAAGATTCATTATCAAGTATGAGGACTAAAATAGACAAAATTTTAATCTAATTTTTTGGAAATATATTGTCAAGACATCCGAAATCATTATTGACTGAACGAATATTCAAAAATAAATTTGAAAATGTTTTTAAATAATTTTTGAAAGTAGTCAATATTTTGAAAAAATTGCCAAGACGTTTTAACAAGTATGAGAACTAAAGTAGCCAATATTTTTTAGCCAATTTTTTGGAAATATATTGACAAGACATTCAAAATAATTATTGACTAAATGGATATTCAAAAATAAAATTAAAAACATTTTAAAATAACTTTTGAAATCTGCAAATATTTTGAAAAATTGTCAAGATTCTTAATCAAGTATGGAGACCAAAGCAGACAATATTTTAATCTAATTTTTTAGAAATATATTGTTAAGACATTCAAAATCATTATCGACTAAACAAATATTCAAAAACAATTTTGAAAATATTTTTAATTTTTTTTAAAATTAGTCAGAATTTTGAAAAGTTGTCAAGAATCTTAATCAAGTATGGGGACCAAAGTAGTTAATATTTTGATCCAATTTTTTTAGAATATATTGTCAAGACATCCAAAATGATTATTAACTATACGGACACTCTAAGATATTTTTGAAAATATTTTTTATTAATTTTTGAAATTAGTCAATATTTCGAAAAATTGTAAAGACTTCTTATCAAGTATGGGAAATAAAGCAGTCAATATTTTATTCCAATTTTTTGGAAATATTTAGTGAAGACATCCAAAATCAATACAAACATTCAAAAATATTGTTGAAAATAATTTTAAATAATTTTTGAAAATAGTAAATATTTTGAAAAATTGTTAAAATTCTTAATCAAGTATTCTGACTAAAGTAGTCAACATTTTGATCTAATTTTTTTTAAGTATATTTTTAAAACATTCAAAAATATTATTCATTAAGTAAACATTTAAAAATAAATTTAAAAATATTTTTTTAAATTTTTTGAAACCAGTCAATATTTTGAAAAATTATTAAATTATCTAATTAAGTATGCTAACCAAGGTAGTCAATATTATGATCCAATTTTTTTGAAATATATTGTCAATATATTCAAAATCATTATTAATTAAACGGGCATTCAAAAATAATTTTGAAAATGTTTTTAAATAATTTTTGAAATTAGTCAATATTTTGAAAAATTGTCAAGATTCATTATCAAGTATGAAGACTAAAATAGACAAAATTTTAATCTAATTTTTTGGAAATATATTGTCAAGACATTCGAAATCATTATTGACTAAACGGATATTCAAAAATAAATTTGGAAATGTTTTTAAATAATTTTTGAAAATAGTCAATATTTAAAAAAAAAAGGCCAAGACTTTAGATCAAGTATGAGGACTAAAGTAGTCAATATTTTAAGTCAATTTTTTGAAAATATATTGACAAGACATTAAAAATAATTATTGACTAAATGGATATTCAAAAATAATTTTATAAACATTTTTAAATAACTTTTTGAAATCTGCCAATATTTTGAAAAATTGTCAAGATTCTTAATCAAGTATGGAGACCAAAGCAGTCAATATTTTAATCCAATTTTTTGGAAATATTCTGTCAAGATGTTCTAAATCATTATTAACTAAACGAATATTCAAAAATAATGTTGAACATATTTTTAATTTTTTTTTAAATTAGTCAGAATTTTGAAAAGTTGTCAATAATCTTAATCAAGTATGGGGACCAAAGTAGTCATTATTTTGATCCAATTTTTTTAGAATACATTGTCAAGACATCCAAAATTATTATTAACTAAACGAACATTCAAAGATAATTTTAAAAATATTTTTTATTAATTTTTGAAATTAATCAATATTTTTAAAAATTGTAAATCTCTTCATTAAGTATAGGACTATAGTAGTCAATATTTTATTTCAATTTTTGGAAAATTTCTTGTCAAGACATCCAAAATCAGTATCGACTAAACGGATATTCAAACATAATTTTAAAAATGTTTTTGAATAATTTTTGAAATTAGTAAATATTTTGAAAAATTATCAAGATTCCTTATCAAGTATGAGGATTAAAGTAGTCAATATTTTAAGGCAATTTTTTGAAAATATATTGTCAAGACATAAAAAATTATTATTGACTAAGCGGACACTTCAAAATAATTTTTAAAACATTTTTAAATAATTTTTGAAATTAGTAAATATTTTGAAAAATTGTCAAGATTTCTCATCAAGTATGAGGACTAAAGTAGTCAATATTTTATTCCAATTTTTTGGAATTGTATAGTAAAGACATCCAAAATCATTATTGACTAAGCAAACATTCACAAATAATTTTGAAAATGATTTTAAATAATTTTTCAAAATAGTGAATATTTTGAAAAATTATTAAAATTTTTAATCAAGTATTCTGACTAAAGTAGTCAACATTTTGATCCAATTTTTTTGGAGTATATTCTTAAGACATTTAAAAACATTATTTATTAAAAAGACATTCAAAAATAAATTTAAAAACATATTTTATAATTTTTTTAAATCAGTCAATTATTTTATTCATGTTTTTAAATAATTTTTGCAATTAGATTTTTATCAAGTATGAGGACTAAAATAGTCAATATTTTAAGTCAATTTTCTGAAAATATATTGACAAGACATTCAAAATAAATATTGACTAAATGGATATTCAAAACTAATTTTAAAAACATTTTTAAATAACTTTTGAAATCTGCCAATATTTTGAAAAATTGTCAAGATTCTTAATCAAGTATGGAGATCAAAGCAGTCAATATTTTAATTTAATTTTTTGGAAATATATTGTCAAGACATTCAAAATCATTATTGACTAAACGGAATTTTAAAAATAATTTAAAAAATATTTTTAATTTTTTTTTTTAAATTAGTCAGAATTTTGAAAAGTTGTCAAGAATCTTAATTAAGAATGGGGACCAAAGTAGTCAGTATTTTGATCCATTTTTTTTAGAATATATTGTCAAGACATTCAAAATCATTATTAACTAAACGGACATTCAAAAATAATTTTGAAAATATTTTTTATTAATTTTTGAAATTAATCAATATTTTGAAAAGTTGTAAAACTCCTCATCAAGTATGAGGACTAAAGTAGTCAATTTTTCATTCCATTTTTTTGGAAATATATAGTGAAGAAGACATGCAAAATCATTATTGACTAAGCAAACATTTAAAAATAATTTTAAAAATGATTTTAAATAATTTTTAAAACTTTTGAATATTTTGAAAAATTTCCAAAATTCCTAATCAAGTATATGGACCACTACAGTCAATATTTCGATCCAATTTTTTAAAATGATTTTGTAAAGACATCTAAAATCGTTAATTAGTAAGCAGATTGTCAAAAATAAATTTAAAAATATTTTTATTAATTTTTGAAATTAGTCAATATTTTGAAAAATTATTAAAATTCTTAATCAAGTATTCTGACTAAAGTAGTGAACATTTTGATCCAATTTTTTTGGAGTATATTTTTAAGACATTATTTATTAGGAAAACATTCAAAAATAAATTTAAAAACATTTTTTATAATTTTTTGAAATCAGTCAATTTTTTAAAAAATTATTAAATTACCTAATCTTGTATACTGACTAATGAACTCAATATTTAGATTCAATTTTTTTGAAATACATTGACAAAATATCCAAAATCATTATTAACTAATCGGATATTCAAAAATAATTTTGAAAATGTTTTTAAATAATTTTTGAAATTAGTCAATATTTTGAAAAATTGTCAAGATTTATTATCAAGTATGAAGACTAAAATAGACAAAATTTTACTCTAATTTTTTGAAAATATATTGTCAAGACATCCGAAATCATTATTGACTAAACGGTTATTCAGAAATAAATTTAAAAAAGTTTTTAAATAATTTTTGAAAATAGTCAATATTTTAAAAAAATTGCCAAGACTTTTGATCAAGTATGAGGACTAAAGTAGTCAATATTTTAAGTCAATTTTCTGGAAATATATTGACAAGATATTTAAAATAATTATTGACTAAATGGATAATTAAAAATAATTTTAAAAACATTTTTAAATCTGCCAATATTTTGAAAAATTGTCAAAATTCTTAATCAAGTATAGAGACTAAAGCAGTCAATATTTTAATCCAATTTTTTGAAAATATATTGTTAAGACATTCAAAATCATTATTGATTCAAAAATAATTTTGAAAATATTTTTAATTTATTTTTCAAATTAGTCAGAATTTTGAAAAGTTGTCAAGAATCTTAATCAAGTATGGGGACCAAAGTAGTCATTATTTTGATAAAAAAAATTTTGAATATATTGTTAAGACATCCAAAATCATTATTAACTAAACGGATATTCAAAAATATTCTTGAAAATATTTTTTATTAATTTTTGAAATTAGTCAATATTTTGAAAAATTATTAAAATCCTTAATCAAGTATTCTGACTAAAGTAGTTAACATTTTAATCCAATTTTTTTGGAGTATATTCTTAAGACTTAAAAACATTATTCATTAAAAAGACATTCAAAAATAATTTTAAAAATATTTTTTATAATTTTTTGAAACCAGTCAAAATTATTAAATTATCTAATTTAGTATACTGACCAAAGTAGTCAATATTTTGATCCAATTTTTTGAAAATATTTTGTTAAGACATTCAAAATCATTATTGACTAAACGGATATTCAAAAATAATTTTAAAATTTTTTTAATTTTTATTTTAAATTAGTCATAATTTTGAAAATTTGTCAAGAATCTTAATCAAGTAAGGGGACCAAAGAAGTCAATATTTTGATCCAATGTTTTTAGAATATTATGTCAAGACATCTTAAATTTATTATTATTTATTTATTATTTTTGAAAATAATTTTTATAAATTTTTGAAATATGCCAATATTTTGAAAAATTGTAAAGACTCTTCATCAAGTATGGGGACTAAAGTAGTCAATATTTTATTCCAATTTTTAAAAATATATTGTCAAGACATCAAAAATGTTTATTGACTGAGCAAACATTCAAAAATAATTTTGAAAATAATTTTAAATAATTTTTGAAAATATTGAATATTTTGAAAAATTTTCAATTTTCCTAATCAAGTATATGGACCACTATAGTCAATATTTTGATCCAATTTTTTGAAAATAATTTGCCAAGACATCTAAAATTGTTAATTAGTAAGCAGATTGTCAAAAATAATTTTAAAAATATTTTTATTAATTTTTGAAATCAAAAATTTTAATCAAGCATAGAGACTACTATAGTCAATATTTTAATACAAATTTTTTAAAATATGTTGCCAAGACATCCAAAATCATTATTCATTAAGCAAATATTCAAATATAATTTTAAAAATATTTTTTATTAATTTTTGAAATTAGTCAATATTTTGAAAAATTATTAATTTATCTAATCAAGTATACTGACCAAAGTTGTCAATATTTTGATCCAATTTTTTAAAAATATTTTGTTAAGACATTCAAAATCATTATTGACTAAACGGATATTCAAAAATAATTTTAAAAAAATTTTAATTTTTTTTTTAAATTAGTCAGAATTTTGAAAATTTGTCAAGAATCTTAATCAAGTATGGGGACCAAAGAAGTCAATATTTTGATCCAATTTTTTTAGAATATCATGTCAAGACATCTAAAATCATTATTAACTAAACGGACAATCAAAAATATTTTTGAAAATAATTTTTATTAATTTTTGAAATATGCCAATATTTTGAAAAATTGTAAAGACTCTTCATCAAGTATGGGGACTAAAGTAGTCAATATTTTATTCCAATTTTTAAAAATATATTGTCAAGACATCAAAAATGTTTATTGACTGAGCAAACATTCAAAAATAATTTTGAAAATAATTTTAAATAATTTTTGAAAATGTTGAAAAATTTCCAATTTTCCTAATCAAGTATATGGACCACTATAGTCAATATTTTAACCCAATTTTTTGAAAATATTTTGCCAAGACATTTAAAATTGTTAATTATAGTAAGCAGATTGTCAAAAATAATTTTAAAAATATTTTTATTAATTTTTGAAATCAAATATTTTAATCAAGCATAGAGACTACTATAGTCAATATTTTAATACAAATTTTTTAAAATATGTTGCCAAGACATCCAAAATCATTATTCATTAAGCAAATATTCAAATATAATTTTAAAAATATTTTTTATTAATTTTTGAAATTAGTCAATATTTTGAAAAATTATTAATTTATCTAATCAAGTATACTGACCAAAGTTGTCAATATTTTGATTTAATTTTTTTTAAATATATTGTCATGACATCCAAAATTATTATTCAATTAGCTGACATTTAAAAATAATTTTGAAAACATTTTTTATTAATTTTTAAAAATAGTCAATATTTTGAAAAATTGTAAAGACTCCTCATCAAGTATGGTGGCTAAAGTAGTCAATATTTTATTTTAATTTTTTGGAAATATATTGTTAAGATATTAAAAATCATTATTGACTAAGCGAACATTCAACAATAATTTTTAAAACATTTTAAAATATTTTTTGAAATTTGCCAATATTTTGAAAAATTGCAAAAACTCCTCATCAAGTATGGGAATTAAAGTAGTCAATATTTTATTCCAATTTTTTGGAAATATAATGTCAAGACATCCAAAATCATTATTGACTAAACGGATATTCAAAAATAATTTTGAAAATGTTTTTAAATAATTTTTGAAATTAGTCAATTAATTGAAAAATTTCAAGTTTCCTTATCAAGTATGGGGATTAAAGTAGTCAATATTTTAATTAATTTTTTTGGAAATATATTGTCAAGACACTCAAAACTATTATTAACTAAGCAAACATTTAAAAATAATTTTTAAAACATTTTTAAATCATTTTGAAATCAGTAAATTTTTTAAAAAATTGTCAAGATTCCTCGTCAAGTATGAGGACTAAAGTAGTCAATATTTTAATCCAATTTTTTGGAAATATTTTGTTAAGACATCCAAAATCATTACTGACTAAGCGGATATTCAAAAATAATTTTAAAAATATTTTTTATTAATTTTTGAAATTCATTAATATTTACTTTCAAATCTAAAATAAAATTATATTCTTTACCCTAAACTTGCATTTGAATATTATTTCATGTTAAAACAAATAAATGTAACATCTTCAGATATGATAAAAATACCTTCACCTACAATCTCTTGTTACTGTACTTTTGACCCCATTAACGATATCAAAGAAATCCTTAAATAAAATAAAATCAATGTCACACAATATCGACCTTTATCTGAATTTACATTAAAGCCGACATTCGCTTATCATTGCAACAATACAAAGATTAGAATAAAAATAGTAAAGAACTTTTAGATGTTTGCATAGTGCGCGTCGGCAATGCATTCATCTAAATATTCGCAATTAATTAATTAATTTAACCTCTACTAAGTGCTCGGGAATATTGAAAATTTCCTCAATTGTGGAACTAATGGTGGGCTTTGTGTGGAGCATAGTTTTAACATCAGGTATTGCAATTTATGTTATAATTAGCCGGATTTACTGTGTTGTAATTATTTCATGTAATTATTGATTATATTCGAACCATATTTGTGAGCTTACTTACAATATGTTAACTAAATATTAGATTTGAAATTAATTAATTCATTATAAGAATTCTGGTTGAATCTGATACATTTATTATAATTAATGAAGGCATTATTGTAATTAGGGGTGAAATAAATACTTAATTCATTAATTTTTTATCTGTTCGGGTGTTAAAATTTATTGTTGGTATCTTGAATAATTCATGTCGATATCTTAACGATTAAGCCGTCCATTAATTATTGCAAGTGGGGGTGTGTTGTGTTATGATAGTACGTGTGCATTTATTATTATTCGGATTTAACGTTTTGTGCGATAAAGCGGCGGCAGTAAATGTCTGCGATTGTGGAAAGGGCACGCGGTGCTGCTGCTACTGCTGCTGAGGTGTATGTATGTAATTTTACTGGGTAATTTGGTGTGCTGGTTGGCAACGAGAGAACGCCCGCGCCCGCGATAATAATCCCGTACAATGTCGCGGATTTTAACTACCCGAACGTTTATGAGCGACGATTAGAATAACGTGGCGGATAATGCCACCTCCACTTCATTCTTTCTTATATTTATTTTTGATAGATTTGATACCAACAAAATATTCTTTTCTATGAAATTGTTTTTAAAGTAAATCTGAATGTCAAAATATGATTGCTTTGTAGTTACAGCATTAAAGCTACATCATTATTAATTCATAACACCGGATAAATGTTAATACGCTCCCGATATTTTAACGGTCCCGAAAACCATTTCGTAACTTTACACTCCGCCATCTATTTTATAACACGATAATAACTTAAGTGGCGATAATACTTCGTTTATGCTTATTTAATTTAATTGATTAATCCTCTTCGGCCCGGTACAAATTAAGTAATATCTAACAATGAATCAATAAGAAATATTTTTATTTGTAAGAGGTTATTACATCGGCTTACAATTTACAACAAATAAAAATATATATCTCGAACAAAGAGAATGCGAAAAAGCTCGAATAATATTTCTTTTGTTCGTCGTCTTCCAATAAATTGAAATCTATATAGCGCGCAATTGATTCGGTGGTGATATTGGTTTGTGACCTTTCAACAGTGCTTTATCTGGTTTAACCTTATGTGGCATTAAGAAACAATCTCGTATCGTTATTATTCACTAACATTACGTATTTGTATGTTTGTTTGTACGTACTCGAGTTTTCCCAGCAAATAAACATGTCGAAAGCAAATAAATAGATTTGATTTTTGAATGTGAATCATTCGGGAATATGTATTTGATCATAATAGGACATTGTTTTGCAAAATAAAATAAGGAAAGAAGACAAAAGAATTGTTTATATAAAGAACTAATTAAAAATATGCTTACTGAATAATGTTTTTGACATATTTCATTAAATTGAATTAAAATGGTCCTTATACTTGATTAGGAATCTTGGCAATTTTACAAAAATTAATAAAAAATGTTTACAAAATTATTTTTGAATGTCCGCTTAGTCAATAATGTTTTTGGATGTTTTGACAATATATTTCCAAAAAATTGGATTAAAATATTGACTACTTTAGTCCTCATACTTGATAAGGAATCTTGACATTTTTTTAAAATATTGACCAATTTCTAAAAACATTTTTAAAATTATTTTTGAATATCCGTTTAGTCAATAATTATTTTAGATGTCTTGTCAATATATTTCCAAAAAAATGGAAGAAAATATTGACTACTTTAGTCCCCATACTTGATGAGGAGTCTTGACAATTTTTCAAAATATTGACTAATTTCAAAAACTAATCAAAATTGTTTTTAAAATTATTTTTGAATATCCGTTTAATCAATAATGATTTTTAATGTCTTGACAATATATTTCCAAAAAATTGCCTTAAAATATTGACTACTTTAGTCCTCATACTTGATAAGGAATCTTGACAATTTTTTAAAATATTGACCAATTTCAAAAATTATTTAAAAACATTTTTAAATTTATTTTTAAATATTTGATTAATCAATAAGGATTTTGGATGTCTTAACAGTATATTTAAAAAAAAATTGGATTAAAATATTGACTACTTTAGTCCTCATATTTGATAAGGAGTCTTTACAATTTTTAAAAATATTGGCAGATTTCAAAAGTTATTTAAAAATGTTTTCAAAATTATTTTTGAATGTTTGCTCAGTCAATAATGATTTTTGATGTCTTGACAATATATTTCCAAAAAAATGGATTAAAATTTTGACTACTTTAGTTTTCATACTTGATAAATAATCTTGACAATTTTTCAAAATATTGACTAATTTCTAAAAATTATTTAAAAAAATTTCAAAATTATTTTTGAATATTCGCTTAGTCAATACTGATTTTAGATGTTTTGTCAATATATTTCAAAAAAATTGGATCAAAATACTGACTCCTTTGGTCAGTATACTTAATTAGATAATTTAATAATTTTTCAAAATATTGATTGGTTTCAAAAAATTATAAAAAATATTTTTAAATTTATTTTTAAATGTCTTCTTAATTAATAATATTTTTGAACGTTTTAAAAATATACTCCAAAAAAATTGGATCAAAATGTTGACTAGTTTAGTCAGAATACTTGATTAAGAGTTTTAATAATTTTTCAAAATATTGACTAATTTCAAAAATTAATAAAAAATATTTTCAAAAATATGTTTGAATGTCCGTTTAGTTAATAATGATTTTGGATGTCTTGACAATATATTCTAAAAAAATTTGATCAAAATAATAACTACTTTTGTCCCCATACTTGATTAAGGACTTTTCAAAATTCTGACTAATTAAAAAAAAAAAAATTAAAAATATTTTTAAAATTATTTTTAAATATCAATTTAGTCAATAATGATTTTGAATGTTTTAAGAATATATTTCCAAAAAATTAGATTAAAATATTGACTGTATTGGTCTCCATACTTGATTAAAAATCTTAACAATTTTTCAAAATATTGGCAGATTTCAAAAGTTATTTAAAAATGTTTTTAAAATTATTTTTGAATATCCATTTAGTCAATAGTTATTTTAAATATCTTGTCAATATATTTCCAGAAAATTAGCTTAAAATATTGACTACTTTAGTCCTCATACTTGATCAAAAGTCTTGACATTTTTTTCAAAATATTGACTGATTTCAAAAATTATTAAAAAAAAATTCAAAATTATTTTTGAATATCCGTTTGGTGAATAATGATTTTGGATCTCTTGACAGTATGTTTTCAAAAAATTGAATTAAAATATTGACTACTTTGGTCAGTATACTTGATTAGGCAAATTAATAATTTTTTAAAATATTGACTAATTTAAAAAAATAATAAAAAATGTTTTTAAATTTATTTTTGAATGTTTTCTTATTGAATAATGATTTTGAATGTCTTAGCAATATACTCCAAAAAAATTGGATCAAAATATTGACTACAGTGGTCCCTATACTTCATAATTTTTCAAATATATACTGATTTCAAAATTTTTTAAAAATTATTTTTGAATGGCTGCTTTACAAATAATGTTGTTGGATGCCTTAACAAAATTCTCCAACAAAAATTGGATCAAAATATTGACTATGTCGGTCGCTATATTTGATTAGAAATTTTGAATATTTTTCAAAATATTCACTAAATTCAAAAAATTAATAAAAAATATTTTAAAAATTATTGTCAATAATTCGTTTAGTGAATAATGATTTTCAATGTCTTGGCAACATACTTTCAAAAAATTGGATTAAATTATTGACGTTGAAAGTCAATTTGTCACATAAGAAGGTCGTGATCCAACGTCTTGATAAGTAACACTCGGGCGGGTGGGTGTGTCACTCCATTCCAAATTATTGACCCATTACTCCAGAACATTGACCCACTCACCCGCCCAAGTGTTCATCGTCAAGGAATTAGATGTTTGACTTCTATGCAAACTTTAAAAATCATTTTGCCATAAGAGAAGGTGGTGATCTAACTTCTTGATAACTAACACTTGGGCGGGTGTGCGGCCCACTCCATAACAAATTATTAAGCCGTTACAATGTTTTGGAGTAACCCACCCACCCGCCCAAGTATTCGTCATCAAGAAATTGAATGTTTGTCTTCTAAGCAGACTTTATAAATCATTTTGTTGCAAGAGAGAGTCGTATTCTAATCTTTTGACAACTAACATTTAAGTGGGTAGGTGGGCTACTTTATTCCAATTTATTGACCCGTTCAAATGTTGTTTATAAACTAATACTGTTTAATATTGCTTAATAAATCAAGAAATTGCAAAAAAAAATTATAATTAAATAAAATTGTCTAAATTTGTTAAACAATAATTGTAAATGTCAGTCAAAAATTTTAAACATGTCTAGAGCTTGTCTAAAATAATCTAAACAAATTTGAAATGTCAAAAGAACACCAAATACTATTAAATAATGTTGTAAATGTCAAAAAATTATCTAAAAATGTCAAAATTCTATCAAAATGTGTCTAAAAATTATTTAAAACTATAAAAAGATTTCTAAATTTTAAAAACTGTTAAAAATAAATGTTTGAATCTGACAAACTTCTGAATCTACATCTAGATTGTTGTATAAAACCATCAAATGATTTTCTAAATGCATTTTATGGCTGGATTTATGTATTTGTTTATTTCGATAAATTTTTGCATTTATAGCTATGAATTTTGGTGATTTTTGACCAAATTGTTGTAATTTTTGACAAATTTTGTTTTTTTGTCCAATTTTTGCACTTTATGGCCAGATTTTTTTGCATTAATTTTGTTTATTTTTGATTTTTACAGTTGAATTTTAATTTTGTTCAATTAATTTTTACATTTCATGGATGAATTTTGGTATTTTTGAATAAAATTTTTACAATTCTGGCTAGATTTATGTATTTTTTAGATTTCACTGCTGAATTTTGTTACTTTTTGACAGAATTTTTGCACTTTTTAACTAATTTTTACATTTTATAGCCGGATTTTTGTATTTTTTACGTTTAATTGCTACTTTTTGACCGAATTGTTGTACTTTTTTACTAATTTTTACACTTTATGGCCGGATTTCTGTATTTTCTTGATTATTTTAGATTTTTACAGTTAGATTTTTTTGAAGTTTTTACATTTTATCGTGTTTTTTAACAGTTTTTTTTAACTTTTTTGACAAATTTTTACATTTTATGACCGGATTTATGTATTTTTTACTTTTCATCGCAAAATTTTGGTACTTTTTGACTAAATTTTTGTACTTTTTTACCAATTTCTACATTTTATGACCCGATTTTTTAGTATTGTTTACAGTTTATCACTAAATTTTGGTAGCTTTTAAGCAATTTTTTGTACTTTTTGACTAATTTTTTTAATTCTTTACCTATGTTTACATTTTTTAGTCAATTTTTTAAAGCTTGATTTAGTTATTTTTAAATTTTGTAACCGGATTTTTGTTTTTTTAATAATTTTTTATTTGAAATTATGTTTTGTTTAGATTTTTCATAATTTAACGCCAAATTTTGTCAAAATTTGATATTATCCAAAGCCAAACTTCAATACAACAAAGTCTATTTTCACATATTGGGCCGGATTTTTGCTTTTTTTGCCAATTTATAAATGAATTTTTGTATTTTAGTTCAGATTCTTGATTTTTTAATCAATTTAAGGTCGGATTTTTGTATTTTTAGTAAATTTTGTCAAAATTTGATTTATTCAAAAGCCGGATTTCAATACAACAAAGTTTATTTTCACATATTGGGCCGGATTTTTGCTTTTTTGACCAATTTATGGCCGGATTTTTGTTATTTGTACAGATTCTTAAGTTTTTAATCAATTTAAGGCCGAATTTTTGTATTTTTAGTAAATTTTGTTAAAATTTGATTTTATCAAATATCGGATTTCAATAAAACAATGTTTATTTTTAATTATTAGGCCGGATTTTTTGCTTTTTTGACCAATTTATGGCCGGATTTTTGTTATTTGTACAGAGTCTTGAGTTTATAATCAATTTGAGGCCGGATTTTTGTATTTTTAGTCAATTTTGATGTTATTAAAAGCCGGATTTCATTACAACAAAGTTTATTTTCACATATTAGGCTGAATTTTCGCTATTTTGACCAATTTATGGCCGGATTTTTAATTCTTTGTTCAGATTCTTGTGTTTTCAATCATTTTAAATCAAAATTTTTGTATTTATAATGAATTTTGTCAAAATTTGATTTAATCAAAATTATATCAAAGTTTATTTTTACATATTAGGCCGGATTTTTGCTTTTTTGACCGATTCATAGTCGGATTTTAGCATTTTTGCTTAGATTATTGAATTTTTAATCAATTCAAGGCCGGATTTTTGTATTTTTAGTTAATTTTGTCAAAATTTGATTTCATCAGAAGCCGGAACAAAATTTATTTTATATTTTATAACCAAATTTTAACAATAAAATGTTAAATTTCGACAAACTAAAGCCAGATTTAACTCATTGAAGGTCAAATTTTAACATTTAAGCCAGATTTTAGCATTATCGGTAATTTTTTCTGTTTTATGGCCGGATTTTATTGATTTTAAACAGGATGTTGACATTTTATGGCTAGATTTTTGCATTTTTGACATTCAATTGATGAGTTTTTGTATTTTTTTTTAGTTTTAATACCTTTTGATTAAATTTCTGTACTTTTTGACTAATTTTTACATTTCAAACCTGAATTTTGCTACTTTTTAACCAGTTTTTGTATTTTTATTTTGCAAGACTAAATCTGGTTACATTTTTTGTGTTTTTTATATTTCATTGCTGAATTTTGGCACTTTTTGAATGAAATTATGTACTTCTTGACCAGTTTTTACATTTTAAGGCCGAATTTTTGTATTTATTACAATCCATTATATAAAATATCAAAAATTATTAACATATCCACTAAATAATATTTAAAAAAGTCAAAAATAATATAAAATTGTCAAAAATTATAATAAATTGTTAAAAACAAAGAAAACTTATTTTTAGCATAAAACCTGCTCAGAAAACACGATTACTACACAAAATTCATCAGAACTGGAGAAGAAAATTTATTGAAAACCTTCAAATGATCCTTATAACATAAAAAAACTCACTTCTAAGATCAAATCTGCTACAAAATCACGCGTTTACATAAAACCGAACAAAGTTTGCGTAGAAAACCCAAAAATTGTACAGAAAGGACACCAATCCAAACCACACAACCACAACTTTTAAACTTTGTTCCCGCCCACTCACCCAATTGTTTGTGGGCAAAAAATATAAATCACAAACACTTGGGCGGGTGGGTGGGAAGCACAAATCAAAAGCACACGACCACAACATTTAAACTATGTTCCCGCCCACCCACCCAAATGTTTGTGATAAAAAAATAAGATCACAAACACTTGGGCGGGTGGGTGGGCAACACCAATACAAACTACACAAACAAAACATTTAAACTTTGTTCCCGCCCACCCACCCAACTGTTAGTAGGCAAAAAAATATTAGATTACAATCACTTGGGCGGGTGGGTGGGCAACACTAATCCAAACCACACAAACAAACATTTAAATTTCAAAAATCCAAACCACACAATCATAACAATTAAACTTTGTTCCCGCCCCCCCCCCCCCCACTTGTTTGTGGACAAAAAATTAGATCACAAACACTTGGGCGGGTGGGTGGGCTACACCAATCTTAACCACACAACCACAACATTGAAACTTTGTTCCCGCCTACCCACCCAAGTGTTGGTGAGCAAAAAATTAGATCACAAACACTTGGGCGGGTGGGTGGGCAACACCAATCCAAACCACACGATTACAACACTTAAACTTTGTTCCCGCCCACCCACCCAAGTGTTTGTGGACAAAAAAAAAACAAAAACACTTGGGCGGGTGGGTGAGCAACACTAATCCAAACCACACAACCACAACATTTAAACTTTGTTTCCGCCCACCCAACCAAATGTTGGTGATCAAAAAATTAGATCACAAACACTTGGGAGGGTGGGTGGGCAATACTAATCCAAACCACACCGCCATAACATTTAAACTTTGTTCCCGCCCACCCACCCAATTGTTGGTGAGCAAAAAATTAGATCACAAACACTTGGGCGGGTGGGTGGGCAACACCAATCCAAACCACACAATTACAACACTTAAACTTTGTTCCCGCCCACCCACCCAAGTGTTTGTGGACAAAAAAAATAAATCACAAACACTTGGGCGGGTGGGTGAGCAACACTAATCCAAACCACACAACCACAACATTTAAAATTTGTTCCCGCCCACCCACCCAAGTGTTTGTGGGCAAAAAAATAGATCACAAACAATTGGGCGGGAGGGTGGGCAACAGCAATCCAAACCACACAACCACAACAATTAAACTTTGTTCCCGCCCACCCACCCAAGTGTTTGTGGACAAAAAAAATGAATCACTAACACTTGGGCGGGTGGGTGGGCAACACTAATCCAAACCACACAACCACAACATTTAAAATTTGTTCCCGCCCACCCACCCAAGTGTTTGTGGGCAAAAAAATAGATCACAAACAATTGGGCGGTAGGGTGGGCAACAGCAATCCAAACCACACAACCACAACAATTAAACTTTGTTCCCGCCCACCCACCCAAGTGTGGTAGGCAAAAAAGTATTTCACAAACACTTGGGCGGGTGGGTAGGTAATACCAATCCAAATTGAGGTCACAATTTTTGACAAAATGTTTATGAATTTTGACATAATGTAAATCAACCTTTCTTATTTTAACTTCAAAATTCTTTTTGAAAAATTATGATTTTTACTATTTTTTAACAATTTTTGAAAATTTATTATTTTTTTTATTAATATAATTTACAACTGAGGCCACAATTTTTGACAAAAAATTTAAAAATTTTGACAAAACGTAAATTAACCTTTCTCAAGTTAACCTAAAAAATATTAAAAAAAATATATATATTTTACTATTTTTTACCAATTTTTGAAAATTTTCAAATTTTGATATTCAAATAAATTGCAAATGAGGACACAATTTTTCACAATTTTTTTTCAAATTTTGACAAGATTATAAATCTTTCTTATGTTAACTTAAAAAATATTTTTGAAAAGTATTAATTTTTACTATTTTTTAACAATTTTTGAAAATTTATGAATTTTTGTTTATCAAATAATTTGCAACTGAGGACATAATTTTTGGTAAAATGTTTTCAAATTTTGACAGAATGTAAATAAACCTTTCTTAAGTTAATCTAAAAAATATTTTTGAAAAATATTAAGTTTTACTATTTTTAACAAATTTTGAAAATTTATTGATTTTTGTTATTTAAATAAATTGCTACTGAGGTGACAATTTTTGACAAAAAGTTTCCAAATTTTGACAAAACGTAAATCAACCTTTTTTATGTTAACTTGAAAAATATTTTTGAAAAATATTAAATTATAGTATTTTTTAACAATTTTTGAAAATTTTGAAAATTTTGTTATTCAAATCAATTGCAACTGAGGTCACAATTTTTGATAAAATGTTTTCAAATTTTGACAAAATGACAATCAATCGTTCTTACTTTAATTTAAAAAATATTTTTGGAAAATATTGATTTTTATTATTTTTTAACAATTTTTAAAAATTTATTATTTTTTTAATTCAAATAAACTGCAACCGAGGTCACAATTTTTGACAAAATGTTTTTAAATTTTGACAGAATGTAAATTAACCTTTCTTAAGTTAATCTAAAAAATATTAAAAAAAAAAATGTTTTTTTTTACTATTTTTTACAAATTTTTGAAAAATTTTCAAATTTTGTTATTGAAATAAATTGCAACTGAGGTCACAATTTTTGATAAAATATTTTCAAATTTTGACCAAACGTAAATCAACCTTTTTTATGATAACTTGAAAAATATTTTTGAAAAATATAAATTTTTAGTATTTTTTATCAATTTTTGAAAAATTTTCAATTTTTGTTATTCAAATTAAAATTGAGTACACAATTTTTGACAAAATGTTTTCAATTTTTGACAAGATTATAAATCAATCTTTCTTATGTTAACATAAATTTTTTTTGAAATATATTGATTTTTACTAATTTTTAACAATTTTTCAAAATTTATTATTTTTTAAATCAAATAAACTAAAACTGAGGTCACAATTTTTGCACAAAGGTTTTTTAATTTTGACAGAAAGTAATTCAAGCTTTTTAATGTTCACCAAAATAATATTTTTGAAAAATTTGAATTTTTTACAATTTTTTAACAATTTTTGAATTTTTTTTTTTTTTAATTTAAATAAATTGCATTTGAAATCACAATTTTTCACAAAAAGTTTTTAAATTTTGACAGGATGTAAACCGACCTTTTCTATATTAATCAAAAAAAATATTTAAAAAAATCTTAATTTTTACAATTTTTGAAAATTATTTTTTTTTAATTCAAATAAATTACAACTGAGGTCACAATTTTTGACAAAATGTTTTCAAATTTTTACAGGATGCAAAAAGACCTTTTTATATTAACAAAAAAAAAATTTAATCTTAATTTTTACAATTTTTTTTACAATTTTTGAAAATGATTATTTTTTTAATTTAAATAATTTGCAACTGAGGTCACAATTTTTGTCAAAATGTTTTCAAATTTTGACAAGATGTAAATCAACCTTTCTTATGATAACTTAAAAAATATTTTTGAAAAATATTGTTTTTTACTATTTTTTAACATTTTTTGAAAATGTATTATATTTTAAATCAAATAAATTAAAATTGAGGTCACAATTTTTGCAAAAATGTTTTTTAATTTTGACAGAATGTAGCTTTTTTATGTTCATATAAAAAATAATTTAAAAAAAATTTAAACTTTCACTATTTTTCAACAATTTTTAAAAATTTAATATTTTTTAGTTCAAATAAATTGCAATTGAAGTCACAATTTTTGACAAAATGTTTTTAAATTTTAACAGGATGCAAAAAGACCTTTTTATATTAACAAAAAAAAAAAAATTTAAATCTTAATTTTTACAATTTTTTTTACAATTTTTGAAAATGATTATTTTTTTAAATCAAATAATTTGCAATTGAGGTCACAATTTTTGACAAAATGTTTTCAAATTTTGACAGGATGTAAATTAACCTTTCTTAAGCTAACCTAAAAAATATTTTTGAATTTTTTGAATTCTTACTATTTTTTAACAATTTTTGAAATGGTTATTCAAATAAATTGCAACTAAGCTCACAATTTGCAAAAAATGTTTCTAAATTTTGACAAAATGTAATACAAAAATTTTTTTTAACATTTTTTGAAAATGGCTTAATTTTTGTTATTCAAATAAATTGTCAAAAACTAATTTAAATTGTCTGTTTACTGAATATTATTGTTGAATCCATCCAAGCGCGATAAAATAATTACTAACGAGGTTATGTTATTCCATACTGCAAAAACCATGCAACAAATATTAACATAAAATAATAATCTGCACGTAAATTGAGAACATAACAAATTAAACGCAAATAGAAACGATTGCAAAATAATCTTATTTCATTCTGCCGATTCTGCGACATTGAATCGATCCACGCTGCTTCAGTTGACCTTTCGCCTAATCCTGCGCAATTAAAATCGATTGTAGTCAAACGAACCTGCAGTAATTTGTTTTTATGTTAATTATAATCCAAGTAGGCAGGAACTGCACACACAACAAACATAAAACACACGTTACGATACACTGACTGATGTTGTTTTTGCCGTCCGTGGCCAGCGCGATTGTGTGAATGATATGACGTCACCGCGAACTAACTCGCTGGTCGAAAGTTTTTGACTGGCATTAAAATAGAAACTTGGGGACTTCTTCTACACGCAACCTTGAGCTGTGTGTATTGAGCGGTGAAACATCATAAAAATAATTGACGTGAATAAATAAACGGAATTTACGTGTTTGATACGCAATAGGAAGTGCGGTTAATATCTTGAAATAAGTTATTGTTCATTAACTTCCTAGTACTGAATAATTGTTGAGAACAGCCTCGAATTTTTATGTTAATTGAAACAATATGTTGACCTTTATTTAAAAATAATTTGTTAAGAAATAGAATTTAAGATTTTTATTAATATTCTTTGTGCTAAAAAATGAAGCAATTATAAGTGATATTCCCTTTTTTGGTTTCCACTCCATTTATGCAATTTAAAGGTTTTATGAGAAGGTCGACTCATTCGCATTGATTTGCAGATCAAGGCCGGATTAATATGATCCGGCTTGTTGATACGTACGTGTTACATTGTAGATGTATAATATATATTCGGGGAATCACGGGGAATCACATAGAAAGGGTCTCATTGTTCCCGGCCATAAGCAGGGGAATCCCTGATGTAGAAATGTAATACTATGCAGTATGCATGATGTAGAAATAGTTAGTTATATTCCAGACACGAGCTGCGACACTCTAAATATAAATATTAAACAAATTTGTGTTTAATTTAAAGCCCTTTCCAACAGGTTATGGGCCCAGGTCTTCGCGTGTTAATATAACAGTATTATAATTTAATTATTATTATACATAAACATTTAAAATTTTAAAAGTTAGTAATGGAACTTAAAGTGAATAAAAGAAACATTGTGCCATTTAATGGTGAGCGGTATGGTGTATGGAAGTTCAGAATAAAATCTCTATTATCCGAACTTGGAATATTACATATCATAGAAGAAGAAAATGAGGAAATTACAGAAGAATGGACAAAGAAAAACATACTAGCAAAAAACACAATAATAGAATATTTGAGCGATTCATTTCTTGGTTTTGCCGACAAACATGTATCTGCCAAAGAAATTTTAATAAACCTTGATACAATCTACGAAAGAAAAAGTTTGGCGTCTCAATTAGCAATGCGTAAGCGTTTATTAAATTTAAAACTGCAAGGTGATATTACATTATTGCAACATTTTATGCAATTTGAAACAATAGTTGCAGAATTAATATGTGCTGGAGCAAGACTAGATGAAATGGATAAAATTTCACATTTATTATTAACGCTTCCAACTACATTTGACGGTGTAATAACAGCGTTAGAAACGTTAAGTGAGGAACATTTAAATTTATCTTTCGTAAAAACAAGATTATTAGATCACGAAGTTAAATTAAATGCCGAAGACAATTCAACAAGTTTAAAAGTGCTCAGTAGTGAAGTTTTTAAATCATCTGGTTCTAACAATAAAGAAAAACGTTTTCCTGCATTTAAAAAGAACAATAAAAAATGGCAAAATAATTACAAATATAACAAAGAGAAAAATAAATCATGGAATAGAATTTCTCCCAATAAATATAAAACAAATAACCTAAAGTGTGACCATTGCGGAAGACGGAATCATGAAAAAAGAGATTGTTTTTATTACAAACAAACAATTCAAGGCCAGACAAATAGGAACCGGACCCTGCACACCATACCAACAAATGCCCAATGTGCGAACGGATCGGACGGATTTGCATTTATGTTCTCCAACAATGAAATGGACATAAATAAACCAAGTGAAATAACTTTTATTCTGGACTCGGGTGCCACCGATCATATAATTAACAGAGATGACGTCTTTACTAATTTTGTAAATTTAAATTTTCCCAAGAAAATTGCAGTCGCTAAATCTGGTACAAGCATCAACGCAACAAAGAGAGGGACCATCAATGTATCCACAAACCTTGGGTTCAACGGAACACTACAGGAGGTCCTTTATGCACCGGAACTTGCTCACAATTTATTGTCCGTGCGAAAAATTCAAGAAAGCGGTTTTAAGGTCATATTTGATGCAGATGGCGTCACTATTCGAAACAAAAAGGAAATAATTTTAAAAGGTAAGCCCTTAAATAATCTGTATTGTATAATTTTTACGGTTCAAAACATGGTAAATAATGAAAGTCAATTAAATATCAGTACTAATAAATATGTTAATATTAACTATCAATTGTGGCATGAACGGCTTGGCCATATAAGCCATCAAAAGTTTATGCAAATTAAAAACAACTCAATGATAGAAAACATGACTGATATATTAAATATAACACCAACACATAACAAATGTGAAGCTTGTATTTATGGTAAACAGGCGAGACTTCCATTTTTAAAAACTAAAATAAAAAACCATGTCAATAGACCTTTATTTATAATACATACAGATGTTTGTGGCCAAATTACACCTTCGACTATAAATAATAAAAACTATTTTATTACATTTATTGATGATTTTTGTCATTATACAGTCACATATTTAATGACACATAAATCAGATTCAATAAATTATTTTAAAGATTTTGTTTCTAAAGTGAAACATTATTTAATTCAAAAATAGTAAATTTATATTGCGACAACGGTGGTGAATATATATCAAACGAATTTAAACAGTTTTGTGTGTCAAAGGGAATCACCTATCATTTGACAGTACCTTATACACCTCAATTAAATGGTGTAGCTGAAAGAATGAATCGTACGATAACTGAAAAAGCACGTACGATGATAATTACAGCTGAATTACCTAAAGCATTCTGGGGAGAAGCTGTTTTAACAGCTACATATTTAATTAACATAACACCTACAAATGCAATTCAATTAAATAAAACACCATATGAACTTTGGCATAATAAAAAGCCAAATTTAAAATATTTGAGGGTATTTGGTTCAACTGTTTATGTTCACGATAAAATTCGCAAAAACAAGTTTGATAGAAAGTCGTTTAAAACAATTTTATTGGGATATGAACCAAATGGTTACAAACTCTGGAACGTTATAACAGAGAAATTTATTACTGCTCGTGATGTCATAATTGATGAAATAGATTATAAGCAAACTAGGCCTCTACATGTTAAAGACATTGCTGAATCTTGTACAAAATCAAATAACCCTATTTTAAATTTAGATCAAATTACTGCTTCACAATTAGATGAATCCCCAAATTTAAAATTGAATCAGACTAAAAATCAAACAGAAAGCGAATATTCCAGTGATCCCTTATTAAGACGAAGCGATCGAATTAAAAATCGACCGACTATCTCATATGACGAAACTACTGATCAAAATTCAATAAAAGATATTTTATGCTCAGCATATATGGAGGTACAAATACCCAAATCATTTAAAGAAGTTAAAGATCGAGAAGATTGTGTTCAGTGGGAGCAAGCTATACAAAAGGAAATTTCTTCTTTACAAATTAATAAAACATGGATTATTGTTCCTAAACCGAATGATAAAAACATTGTTGATTGTAAATGGGTTTTTGCTATTAAACAGGATGCACAAGGAAATCCTATAAAGTATAAAGCTAGATTAGTTGCAAGAGGTTTTAGTCAGGAATATTTAGTTGATTATGAGGAAACTTTTGCACCAGTAGCTAGGATTGCCACTTTTCGATTTCTGCTTGCTTTTGCAAACCAGTTTGAATTATTAATTCATCATATGGACGTTGAAACTGCATTTTTACATGGAAATTTAAAAGAGGAAATTTATATGAAAATACCTGAAGGAATTGAAGGAAACCATAGTCATGTATGCAAATTGCAAAAATCATTATATGGTTTAAAACAATCGGCTCGGTGTTGGTATGAACATTTTGATCACATGTTAAGGGAGTGTGGTTTTCAAAGATCTCAAATTGATCCTTGTCTTTACTTATTAAATAAGGGTCATGTTAAAAGAAATATTTATATTGTTTTATATGTAGACGATTTAATGATCATAACAAGTGATTTCATAGCAATGAATAATTTGAAACAATATCTGATGGTTCAATTCAAAATGACTGATTTACAAGAGATGAAATTATTTCTTGGAATTAGAATTGACAGAAGTGAAAATAGAATAACACTAGATCAAAGTTCTTACTTACAAAAAAATTTTAAACAAATTTAAAATGCAAGATTGTAAACCTACTAATACACCTCTACCAACTGTTTTAGATTACATAGGTCTGAATGATGACAAATATTACGATGCACCATGTAAAAATTTAATTGGATGCTTAATGTATGTAATGCTTTGTACACGCCCAGATTTGTGCGTGGCAGTTAATATATTAAGTAGATATCAAAGTAAAAATAACTATGAACTATGGAAAACTTTAAAACGATTATTGCGATATATTAAAGGTTCATTAAATCTTAAATTAACTTTTATTAAAGGAGATGATCAACATATACTTACAGGTTATGTTGATGCTGATTGGGGTAGCAATTTAAATGATCGTAAGAGTACAACAGGGTATATATTTAAAGCATTTGAAAATTGTACTATCTCATGGACGTCAAAACGTCAAAGATCAGTGGCTACTTCTTCTACAGAAGCTGAGTATATGGCTCTTTTTGAAGGTATAAGAGAAGCAATATGGTTAAAATCGTTATTAAAAAGTATAAACATAGATATTAAAACCCCAATTATTATTTTTGAAGATAACCTCAGTTGCATTAGTATAGCAAATAATCCCACCAACCATAATAGGTCTAAACACATAGATATAAAATATCATTTTTCTAGAGAGAAAATTCAGCAAAAAATTATAATACTAAAATATATTTCCACAGGTGAGCAACTGGCTGATATATTTACCAAAGCACTACCGGCAGTTAAATTCCAACAATTTCGAAATAAACTGCAACTATTATAAATATTTTTTTTTTATATATATATATATATACATATATATATATATATATTTTTTTTTTTTTTTAATTATTATTACATAATTTTTTTTTTGTATACATTTTTTTTTTTATTATTCTATATACATATATATATTTTTTTTTATTATTATAAATTTTTTTTTATTATTATATATATTTTTTTTATTATATTTTTTTGAGTGGGAGTGTTGATACGTACGTGTTACATTGTAGATGTATAATATATATTCGGGGAATCACGGGGAATCACATAGAAAGGGTCTCATTGTTCCCGGCCATAAGCAGGGGAATCCCTGATGTAGAAATGTAATACTATGCAGTATGCATGATGTAGAAATAGTTAGTTATATTCCAGACACGAGCTGCGACACTCTAAATATAAATATTAAACAAATTTGTGTTTAATTTAAAGCCCTTTCCAACACGGCTAATAAACAAATGAAAGTTGTATTAATATATTGAGCTCCAACATATACAACCAAGCTTACACTACTACTAAATTAAATGAAATATTGATGGCGCCAAAATACCACTGTTTACAATGAACAAACAGTACGAAGGGGTACATCCGGTTCGCCTCCTCGGAAATTATAAATTCAACACCGAATAATAATTGTTTACAATCTCATCAATATTTTATCATCCGGCGTTTAATTATTATTCCGGTCTATTGTATTTAGCGGTTCATAATAATGGTAGCCGAGCTGGCCATTATGTTCTCGACGTGTTTAACATGGAATTATTCTAAATATTTTGTTTTTCCCCCACCTCTCCTTTAGTGAGAGGGTGGGGGGTGTAATTTATGGTAGTTTATGTGTTGTTGCGTTCGACGGGATGGAGGCGATTGTTTCACAAACCACTTGACTAATTTAATGAATGCACGGACCATTGATCGGCGATAATATTTTAGGGATTGTGTGGTCCACTGCTATTAATTTTAAACTTTAAATTTAACTCGCTTTGAATTGTATAGTACGCTTCTTTCATTTAAGGTATTTTTTTCTTGCTTGCTGATGCTTGCACTACTTTAACTAATGGCAGACGGATGAAAAGTAAAGGGCTCACGATAGCCTCTTTCATGTCTGTGTAAACATAGTCTGGCTCTATGTGGACGAAGAGAGCAATGTAATTTAAATTGAATCAAGTGGTTGTATAAATAACATTAAGAGAATAAAGAGAATATTTGATGCAGGACTATAAATATGAACAAATTTTCTTTAAACTGATTAAATCATAAATGTAGTCTTAGTTGCAGTAAATACTCAATACAAACATTACAAAAATTAAATAATTTTGAAAAATTCTAAATTGTTTTAAAGAACATTTGTGAAAAGTTTTAAAACTATTTTTTGAAAAATGTTAACTAATTTTGTAATATTTAGTAATAATTGAAGAAAATTTGTGCAAAGTTTTATTACTATTTTTTTAAAATTCTGGGAGATTTTTAAATATTTTCAAAATTTGCTTATTGGGTTTTTTTGAAAAATAATTAAGTGTTGTTTGAAATTTTTGAAAAATTCTAAATATTTTTAAATATGTTCAGTAGTGATTATAGAAAATTTGTGAAAAGTTTCTAAACAATTTTTCAAAAATTCTGGAAGATATTTAAATATTTCCAAAATTTGCTTATTGGGTTTTTTTGGAAAATTATTAAGTGTTGTTTGAAATTTCTGAAAAATTCTAAATATTTTTAAACATGTTCAGTAGTGATTGAAGAAAATTTGTGCAAAGTTTCTAAACAATTTTTCAAAAATTCTGGGAGATATATAAATATTTCCAAAATTTGCTTATTGGGTTTTTTTGAAAAATTATTAAGTGTTGTTTGAATTTTTTGAAAAATTTTAAATATTTTTAAATATGTTCAGTAGTGATTGAAAAAAATTTGTGCAAAGTTTCTTAACAATTTTTCAAAAATTCTGGAAGATATTTAAATATTTCCAAAATTTGCTTATTGGGTTTTTTTGGAAAATTATTAAGTGTTGTTTGAAATTTCTGAAAAATTCTAAATATTTTTAAACATGTTCAGTAGTGATTGAAGAAAATTTGTGCAAAGTTTCTAAACAATTTTTCAAAAATTCTGGGAGATATATAAATATTTCCAAAATTTGCTTATTGGGTTTTTTTGAAAAATTATTAAGTGTTGTTTGAAATTTTTAAAAAAATTTAAATATTTTTAAATATGTTCAAGAAAATTTATGCAAAGTTTCAAAACAATTTTTTAAAAATTCTAGAAGACATTTGAATATTTTCAAAATTTGTTTATTTGGTTTTTTGAGAAATTATTAATTGTTGATTGCAATTTTTGAAATTTTTAAAATTAATTTAAATATGTTTAGTATTGATTGAAAAAAATTTGTGCAAAGTTTAATAACAATTTTTCAAAAATTCTGGGAGATATTTGAATATTTCCAAAATTTGCTTATTGGGTTTTTTAAAACATTATTAAGGATTGGTTAAATTTTTTGAAAAATTCTAATAATTTTTAAATATGTTTAGTAAAAATTAAAAAAATTTTGTGCAAAGTTTCATAACAATTTTTCAAAAATTCTGGGAGATATTTGAGTATTTCCAAAATTTGCATATTCAGTTTTTTGAAAAATTATTAAGTATTGATTAAAATTTTAGAAAAATTCTAATTGTTTTTAAATATGTTAAGTAAAAATTGAACAAAATTTGTGCAAAGTTTGATAACAATTTTTAAAAAATTCTGGGAGATATTTGAATTTTTCCAAAATTTGCTTATTGGGTTTTTTAGAAAAATTATTTAGTTTTGATTGATATTTAAAATTTTTTTTTAATTTTTTTAAATATGTTTAGCATTGATTGAAGAAAAATTGTGCAAACATATTTGAATATTTCCAAAATTTGCTTATACGGTTTTTTGAAAAACTGTTAAGTATTGATTGAAATTTTTGAAATATTTGAATAATGTTTAAATATATATGATTGAAGAAAATTTGTGCAAAGTTTCAAAACATTTTTTTTAAAATTCTGAGAGATATTTGAATATTTCCAAACTTTGCTTATTGGGTTTTTTGAAAAATTATTAAGTATTGATTAAAATTTTTAAAAAATTCGAATAATTTTTCAATATGTTCAGTAGTAATTAAAGAAATTTTTTTTAAAGTTTTATAACAATTTTTTAAAAATTCTGGGATATATTTGAGTATTTCCAAAATTAACTTAATCGGTTTTTTGAAAAATTGTTAATTGTTGATTGAAATTTTTGAAAAATTCTAATTATATTTAAATATATTTAGTAATGATTGAAAAAAATTTGTGCAACGATTTATAACATTTTTTTTAAAATTCTGGAAGATATTTGAATATTTTCAAAATTTGCTTATTGGGTTTTTTGAGAAATTATTAATTGTTAATTGCAATTTTTAAAATTTTTGAAATTATTCTAAATATGTTTAGTAATGATTGAAGAAATTTTGTGCTAAATTTTAAAACAATTTTTGAAAAATTTTTGGAGATATTTGAGTATTTTCAAAATTTGCTTATTCGTTTTTTTTTTAAAAATAAGTATTGATTGAAGTTTTTGAAAATTTCTAATAATTTTTAAATATCATCAGTAATGGTTGAAAATTTTTTTTGCAAAGTTTGATAACAATTTTTAAAAATTCTGAGAGATATTTGAATATTTCCAAAATTTGCTCATTGGGTTTTTTTGAAAAATTATTAAGTGTTGATTGAAATTTTTAAAAAACTCTAAATAATTTTAAATATGTTCAGTAATAATTGAAAAAAATTTGTGCAAAGTTTCATAACAATTTTTAAAAAATTCTAGGAGTTTTTGAGTATTTTCAAAATTTGCTTTTTGGGTTTTTTGAAAAATTTATAAGTGTTGTTTGAAATTTTTGAAAAACTCTAAATATTTTTAAATATGTTCAGAAATGACTGAAAAAAATGTTTGCAAAATTTTATAAATATTTTTCAAAAATTCTGGGAGATATTCGAGTATTTTCAAAATTTGCTTATTGGGTCTTTTGAAAAACTATCAAGTGTTGATTGACAATTTTGAAAAATTTTAAATAATTTTAAACATGTTCAGTTATGATTGAAAAAAAATTGTGCAGAGTTTTATAACAATTTTTGAAAAATTCTAGCAGATATTTGAGTATTTCCAAAATTTGCTTATTGGGTTTTTTGAAAAATAATTAAGTGTTGATTAAAATTTTTGAAAAATTCTAAATTTTTTTAAATATGTTCAATAATGATTGAAGAAAATTTGTGCAAAGTTTCAAAACAGTTTTTTAAAATTTTGGGAGATATTTGAATATTTCCAAAGTTTGTTTATTGGGTTTTTTTTGAAAAATTATTAAGTATTGTTTAAAATTTTTGAAAAAAATTAAATATTTTTAAATATGTTTAGTAATGATTGAAGAAAGTTTGTGCAAGTTTTCATAAATTTTTTTCAAAAATTCTAGGAGATATTTGAGTATTTCCAAAATTTGCTTATTGGGTTTTTTGAAAAATGATTAAGTGTTGATTGAATTTTTTTTAAAATTTATATATTTTTAAATATGTTTAATAATAATTGAAAAAAATCATTGCAAAGTTTCATAACAATTTTTTAAAAACTCTGGGAGATATTTGAAAATTTCCAATATTTGCTTATTCGGTTTTTTTTGAAAATTTATTAAGTGTTAATTGAAATTTAAAAAAAAATCTAAACACGTTTAAATATGTTCAGTAATAATTGAAAAAAAATTTTGCAAAGTTTCAAAACAATTTTCCAAAAATTCTGGGAAATATTTGATTATTTCCAAAATTTTCTTATTGGGTTTTTTTGAAAAAATATTAAGTGTTGATTGAAATTTTTGAAAAGTTCTAAATAAATTTAAATATGTATAGTAATGATTGAAGAAAATTTGTGCAAAGTTTCATAACAATTTTTCAATAATTCTGGGAGATATTTGAATATTTCCAAAATTTGCTTATTGGTTTTTTAAAAAAGTTATCAAGTACTGATTGAAATTTTTTTAAAAATTTAAATATTTTTAAATATGTTTAATAATGATTGAAAAAAATCATTGCAAAGTTTCATAACAATTTTTTAAAAATTCTGGGAGATATTTGAAAATTTCCAAAATTTGCTTTTCGGTTTTTTTTGAAAATTTATTAAGTGTTAATTGAAATTTAAAAAAAATCTAAATACGTTTAAATATGTTTAGTAATATTTGAAAAAAATTTGTGCAAAGTTTCAAAACAATTTTTCAAAAATTTTGGGAAATATTTGATTATTTCCAAAATTTGCTTATTGGGTTTTTTTGAAAAAATATTAAGTGTTGATTGAAATTTTTGAAAAGTTCTAAAAAAATATAAATATGTTTAGTAATGATTGAAAAAAAATTGTGCAAAGTTTCATAACAATTTTTCAAAAATTCTGGGAGATATTTGAATATTTCCAAACTTTGCTTATTGGGTTTTATTGAAAAATTATTAAAATTTGAAAATTTCTAATAATTTTTAAATATCATCAGTAATGGTTGAAAATTTTTTTTGCAAAGTTTGATAACAATTTTTAAAAATTCTGAGAGATATTTGAATATTTCCAAAATTTGCTCATTGGGTTTTTTTGAAAAATTATTAAGTGTTGATTGAAATTTTTAAAAAACTCTAAATAATTTTAAATATGTTCAGTAATAATTGAAAAAAATTTGTGCAAAGTTTCATAACAATTTTTAAAAAATTCTAGGAGTTTTTGAGTATTTTCAAAATTTGCTTTTTGGGTTTTTTGAAAAATTTATAAGTGTTGTTTGAAATTTTTGAAAAACTCTAAATATTTTTAAATATGTTCAGAAATGACTGAAAAAAATGTTTGCAAAATTTTATAAATATTTTTCAAAAATTCTGGGAGATATTCGAGTATTTTCAAAATTTGCTTATTGGGTCTTTTGAAAAACTATCAAGTGTTGATTGACAATTTTGAAAAATTTTAAATAATTTTAAACATGTTCAGTTATGATTGAAAAAAAATTGTGCAGAGTTTTATAACAATTTTTGAAAAATTCTAGCAGATATTTGAGTATTTCCAAAATTTGCTTATTGGGTTTTTTGAAAAATAATTAAGTGTTGATTAAAATTTTTGAAAAATTCTAAATTTTTTTAAATATGTTCAATAATGATTGAAGAAAATTTGTGCAAAGTTTCAAAACAGTTTTTTAAAATTTTGGGAGATATTTGAATATTTCCAAAGTTTGTTTATTGGGTTTTTTTTGAAAAATTATTAAGTATTGTTTAAAATTTTTGAAAAAAATTAAATATTTTTAAATATGTTTAGTAATGATTGAAGAAAGTTTGTGCAAGTTTTCATAAATTTTTTTCAAAAATTCTAGGAGATATTTGAGTATTTCCAAAATTTGCTTATTGGGTTTTTTGAAAAATGATTAAGTGTTGATTGAATTTTTTTTAAAATTTATATATTTTTAAATATGTTTAATAATAATTGAAAAAAATCATTGCAAAGTTTCATAACAATTTTTTAAAAACTCTGGGAGATATTTGAAAATTTCCAATATTTGCTTATTCGGTTTTTTTTGAAAATTTATTAAGTGTTAATTGAAATTTAAAAAAAAATCTAAACACGTTTAAATATGTTCAGTAATAATTGAAAAAAAATTTTGCAAAGTTTCAAAACAATTTTCCAAAAATTCTGGGAAATATTTGATTATTTCCAAAATTTTCTTATTGGGTTTTTTTGAAAAAATATTAAGTGTTGATTGAAATTTTTGAAAAGTTCTAAATAAATTTAAATATGTATAGTAATGATTGAAGAAAATTTGTGCAAAGTTTCATAACAATTTTTCAATAATTCTGGGAGATATTTGAATATTTCCAAAATTTGCTTATTGGTTTTTTAAAAAAGTTATCAAGTACTGATTGAAATTTTTTTAAAAATTTAAATATTTTTAAATATGTTTAATAATGATTGAAAAAAATCATTGCAAAGTTTCATAACAATTTTTTAAAAATTCTGGGAGATATTTGAAAATTTCCAAAATTTGCTTTTCGGTTTTTTTTGAAAATTTATTAAGTGTTAATTGAAATTTAAAAAAAATCTAAATACGTTTAAATATGTTTAGTAATATTTGAAAAAAATTTGTGCAAAGTTTCAAAACAATTTTTCAAAAATTTTGGGAAATATTTGATTATTTCCAAAATTTGCTTATTGGGTTTTTTTGAAAAAATATTAAGTGTTGATTGAAATTTTTGAAAAGTTCTAAAAAAATATAAATATGTTTAGTAATGATTGAAAAAAAATTGTGCAAAGTTTCATAACAATTTTTCAAAAATTCTGGGAGATATTTGAATATTTCCAAACTTTGCTTATTGGGTTTTATTGAAAAATTATTAAGTGTTGTTTGAAATTTTTAAAAAAATTTAAATATTTTTAAATATGTTAAGTAGTGATTGAAGAAAATTTTTGCAAAGTTTAATGACTATTTTTCAAAAATTCTGGGAGATATTTGAGTATTTCCAAAATTTGCTTATTCGGTTTTTTTGAAAAATTATTATGTATTGATTGAAATTTTTTTAAATTTTTAAATATTTTTAAATGTGTTTAGTAATGATTGAAGAAAATTTGTGCAAAATTTCATAACAATTTTTCAAAAATTCTGGGAGATATTTGAGTTTTTCAAAATTTGCATATTGGGTTTTTTTAAAAATTATTAAGTATTGACTAAAATTTTTAAAAAATTCCAACTATTTTTAAATATGTTCAGTAATGATTGAAAAAAAATTGTGGAAAGTTTGAGAACAAATTTTCAAATATTCTGGTGGATATTTGAGTATTTCCAAAATTTGCTTATTCGGTTTTTTTGAAAAAATATTATGTATTGATTGAAATTTTTTAAATTTTTAAATTTTTCTAAATGTGTTTAGAAATGATTAAAGAAAATTTGTGCAAAATTTTATAACAATTTTTTAAAAATTCTGGGAGATATTTGAGTTTTTCAAAATTTGCTTATTGGGTTTTTTTAAAAATTATTAAGTATTGACTGAAATTTTTAAAAAATTCCAACTATTTTTAAATATGTTCAGTAATGATTGAAGAAAATTTGTGAAAAGTTTGAGAACAATTTTTCAAAAATTCTGAGAGATATTTAAATTTTTCCAAAATTTGTTTATTTAAGTTTTGAAAAACTATTAAGTTCTAAATAACATTTTGGAAAAGATCAAAATATTTTTATTTATCTTCAGTAATGATTGAAGAAATTTTGCGCCAAACTTCATAACAAATTTTCAAAAATTCTGGGAGATATTTGAGTATTTCCAAAATTTGCTTATTCGGTTTTTTTGAAAAATTATTATGTATTGATTGAAATTTTTTAAAATCTCTAAATATTTTTAAATGTGTTCAGTAATGATTGAAAAAAATTTATACAAAGTTTGATAACAATTTTCCAAAAATTCTGGGAGATGTTTGAGTATTTTTAAAATTTGCTTATTGGGTTTTTTAAAAAATTATTAAATGTTAATAAATTTTTTAAAAAAATTCCAGTTATTTTTAAATAGGTTTAGTAAAGATAGAAAAAAATTTGTGCAATATTTGAGTATTTTTAAAATTTGCTTATTGGGCTTTTTGAAAAATTATTAAATATTGTTTGAAATTTTTGAAAAAGTCTAAATATTTTTAAATATGTTCAGTAATGATTGAAAAAAATTGTGCAAAGTTTTATAACAATTTTTCAAAAATTCTGGGAGATATTTGAATACTTTCAAAATTTACTTATTTGGTTTTTTGAAAACTTATTAAGTATTGATTGAAATTTTTGAAAAATTCTAAATAATTTTAAATATGTTTAGTAATGATTGTAGAAAATTTGTGCAAAGTTTCAAAACAATTTATCAAAAATTCTCGGAGATAATTAAGTATTTTTAAAATTTGCTTATTCGTTTTTTTTTTAAATTATTAAGTATTGATTGAAATTTTTTAAAAACTCTAAATTTTTTTAAATGTGTTTAATAATGATTAAAAAAAATGTATGCAAAGTTTGATAACAATTTTTCAAAAATTCTGGGAGATATTTAAGTATTTTCTAAAATTTGCTTATTATGTTTTTTGAAAAATTATTAAGTATTGATTGAAATTTTTAAAAATCTCAACTATTTTTATTTATGTTTAGTAAAGATTGATAAAAGTTTATACAAAGTTTCATAACAATTTTTCAAAAAACCTAGGAGATATTTGAGTATTTCCAAAATTTGTTAATTTGGTTTATTTTGAAATTTTTTTAAATATACTGAATAAAATTTTTAAATTTTCTTAAATATTTTTAAACATGTTCAGTAACGATTGAAGAAAATTTTCTTTAAATCAAAGTTTAAAAAATACAGAAGTTAAAAAAAAAATTGTTTTTAGAAAGTACATTTTCTATAGTTTAAAAAAAAAAATCTATAATTTATAGAAAGAAGCCAGAATTAAATTAAAAAGTTTGTAAAAATCTTTAGAACATTTTTTATAGTTTTTAAAAGAAATTTATAAATAAAAAAAATTAAAATTAAGAGAAGTTCAAAAAAAAAATTTTAACTTTTAGAATTGATGGACAAATTTAAAAAAAATTTAAAACAGTTTTTACAGTCTCTAAAACAAGTCTATAAATGATTAAAACATTTTTAACAATTAAAATTAGTATTTAAATTTTTATTTGTTTTGAACATGTCTTAAAAATTTTATTTTTTTAATTTTGTATCTTCAGTTGCAATAAATGTAACTTTATATCACTTTTTATAGTTTTTGCAAAAAGTTTATAATATATAAAGAACATATTTGTCTTTTTAGAAAAAGTATGATTATGTTTAGAAATTTTATAGTTTTTAAAAAAGTTTATTATTTTAAGAATAATTTTTATAGTTTTTTTTTTAAAAGTTTATAAATCTAAAAATACTTTATAGTTTTTATTAGAGAAATTAAATTTTTTAGAACATTTTAATAATAATCTAAAAATGTTTAAAAAACCTTAATAATAATTCTCAGAAAAAGTAATAATTCAGAAAAAGTTTATCTTTAGTCTTTTAAATTTTTTTATTGTTTTTGGAAAAATGTAAAATATACAGTTTTTGAATTATAGTATTTGTTTTTGATTATTGCACAGTTTAAAATAATTGAGGTTAGGGTATTTTAATAAAAATTTTATACTTTATTGTGCTGATTTTATTTTTATATATTAAGATCGGTTTTGGCGGTTAGGCCATCATCAGTTTTTTCTTTTCTTTTCACAACACCTGTGAAAAGAAAAGAAAAAAACTGATGATGGCCTAACCGCCGAAACCGATCTTAATATATAAAAATAAAATCAGCACAATAAAGTATAAAATTTTTATTAAAATACCCTAACCTCAAAGTTTTTGAATTCTTTAGAAAAAAACTTAAAAACAATATATTTTAGAAAAAAAAAGTTTTAATATTTAGAAAAGCTTTATAGTTTTTGGAAAAGAGTCAGAAAACAATGTTTGTAATTTTTCAAAAATAATTTTCATATTTTCTCAATACATTAAGAAGTGTTTTGAGTAATTAAAGCCAAATTTTTAATAATTTTATCAAAATAAGAACAAATTTCATAAGTCTGAATTATTTTTTAAAAAAATTTGATATGAATATTAAAATTTCCCTAATACAATTTCCCAAAATATTAAGACATGCTATAAGCAACTAAATCCACAATTATAATAATGTAAATTGATAATTTCCCAATAACTACAAATTATTTTCAAATATTTGGACCGTTACAAATTATATAAAACGTTTTCAATCCCATCAAGCATTTAATAAAGCAATAAATACAATTAAAAAATATTACGTTGCAATTATAATTTTAATAATATAATACAATTATTACATAATAAATTGCAATTTTTTTATTAAAAAATTACCTTCAAATTATCCATACATACACTGCAAACATAACTTTACGTATTCCATCATCAGGCACTAATTAATTCACAAATATTGGTAATTATTGCAATTACATACACTCCGAACGTTAAGAACATCCGCATGAGTTAAAGATTCGCACTGAACTGGGAGAGCAGCCGGGCAGACTAAGCTGCAATGACATGCGTAGAGACGAAGACGGAATGATTGCGATTGCCTAAAAAATTGTTTTGTTCGTTTCTATTTTAATCTTTTTATCCTTATCAGTTTATTCTTATAGAAATAGTTTCAATACGCATTTACTTTATACATTGGAAATGTTATTTATAATATATTGATTTAATTAAATTTGCTTTGTAAATGTAAAATTTTTTAAGGAAAATTAGATGATTGATTTTAGTTGTTTTAAGTTGTAACTATGGCAAAAATGTTAAGAATTAAATATTTTTATATAGAATCAAACATGTTAATTTCAAATTTTTAAAACGCATTCAAAAATTCCAACTAATTGCGTCGCAAATTACAAATTTTTTACTAATTACAACTTAAGTCAAAACAAAAAAGTTGCTTTAAGTTGCAATTATGTCAAAACAGCATTGAGTTAAATACCGTTTTTAGCAATTTTATATATAACTAAGCTTGCTAATTCCAAATTTTTAAGCCGCATTACAAAATTTCAACTAATTACTTAGGAAATCACAATTTTTTACCTAATTACAATTTAAAGCAAACGCATAAAAGTTGTAACTATGGTAAAAATACATTAAATTAATTACAGTTTTTAACAATTAAATATAGAATCAAGTCTGTTCATTCCAAATTATTAAACCGCATTAAAAAATTCCAACTGATTGCTTAGCAAATTACAAATTTCTGACTAATTACAACTTAGACCAAAAGCACAAAATTTGCTTCATGTTGTAACTATGGCAAAAATGCATTAAATTAATCACTGTTTTCAGCAATTTCTAATAAAATCAAGTCTACTAATTTCAAATTTTTAAACCGCATTCAAAAATTCCAACTAATAGTTTTGCAAATTACAATTTTGTAACTAATTACAACTTAAGCCAAACGCACAAAAGTTGCTTCAAGTCACAATGATAATAAAATAACATTGAATTATATACTGTTTTTAGTAATTTTATATAGAATTAAGTCTAGTAATTTCAAATTTTTAAACCGCATCTAAAAATTCTTATTGATTGCTTTACAAATTACAAACTTTTGAATAATTACAATTTAAGTCAAAAACACAAAAGTTGATTTAAGGCGTAACTATGTCAATAACGCATTAAATTAATTATTGTTTTTGGCAATTTCTTATAGAATCAAATCTTCTAATTCTAAATTTTTTAACCGCATTTAAAAATTCTTACTGATTGCTTAGCAAATCTCAAATTTTTGACTAGTCGCAACTTAAGCCAAAACACAAAAGTTGTTTCAAATCGTAATAATAGCGAATGGGCTATTCCAATCCAAGCTATTGACTTTTTATTACTCTGCGAGCGTCAGAAAGCATTTTTCCCAAGAAACAGTCGTGATCCAACCCAAAGAAATTTATAATCTTTAAAAAAAAATTGTAATTTTTGGAAACAAAATATATGTAGATTGTTTAGAAAAATTCTAAAATATCTAAATTTTTTTAGAAAATTTTAATAAATTTTTACAATTTTTAAATAAAATTTTTACTTAACTCAAAAAAGACTAAAATGTTTAGTTTTTTAGAATTTTTTAAAACTTTTTTTGAAGTATTTAGAAAAGTCTATAATTTTTAGAAATTTTATATAATTTTGAGAAAAAGCCAGAATCTTTAAATCAAAGTTTAAAATTAAAAAAAATTTAAAAATATAAATAAAAATTTTAGTACATTTTCTATAGTTTTTAGAAAAACATAGTTTATTGAAAAAATCAAATTATTTTTGAAAAAAGTCAGAATTTTCAAAAATGTGTTTAGAATAATTTCTACAATCTCTAAAAAAAGTCTGTAATTGATTAAAAAACATTTTTAAAAACTAAAGATAATTTTTATTTTTTTAATTATTTTTACATGGTTTAAAAATCAAAATATTTTGAAATGATTTTGTACAAGTTTATTTACATTATTTTAACTGTTCAGAAAAATTTAAGAATGTTTCCTAAACATTCTTTAATAGTTTTCAAAAAAAGTTTATAATTTTTAGAACTTTTATAGTTTTTAGAAAAAGTTTATAATTTATAAATAAATTTTTAACATTTTTAGATTAATATATTAATTTTTTACAAAAAGTTTAAAAGTGTTCAAAAAACAATAGTTTTTGAAAAAAAAATTTTAATCTTTAGAACAATTTTTATAGTTTTTAGAAGAAGTTTATAATTTTTAGAAAAGTTTTATAGTTATTGAAAAAAAAAAAAAAATAAATAAAAACAAAGTTTAGAGTGTTTAGAAAAAGTCTAAAATTTTAAAACAATTTTTACAGCTTCAAAAAGAATGTTATAATTTTTTAAAAAACTATATTAATTTTTTGAAAAAAACTAAGATTTTTAAAACAAATTTTAGTTTCTAGAAATTTTTAGTGCAGAAATCTACAATTTTTTTAAACGCCAGACTTTTTTAAACAAAATTTATGGCACATAGTTTTCAGTAATTTCCTACAGTTTTTAGAAGAACTCTATAATCACTAAAAAAATTTTTTAATTAAAAAAAAAAAAATATTAAAAAATGTTATAGTTTTCAAAAATCTACATTACAGTATTTTTTAATTATAAGCATTACAATATTTTAAATGCAATAAATAAATTTAAATAAATTGTAAATAATTTAGTCAAGTTGCAAACCAAATTTAGCTTAAGTTAAGCTTTGCACAAAATAAAATATTTATTGTATCCGCAAATTTAATTAAAGAAAACCAATTTAGTCTAGACACAAACCAAATTCAGCCGTGTTGCAAACCACACAAATAAATTAATTTAATTATTTATGCTCAAAATTAATTATGATTAAATAATAAAACAAATTTTATTTAACTACATCTAATTTTGTAAATTTGCCAATCAAGTTTGCAAAGATACAAACCAAATTTAGTTAAGTTGCAAACTACACATATCAGCAAATAACAATTATTTGATTGCAAAATTATTTGTTAATAATAAAAAACTCAGCTAATTATAATCAATTTAGTTAAGTTGCAAACCAAATTTAGACAAGTTGCAAACCAAAAAGCAAATAAATTTTTACAAATGATGCAACTAATTAGTTTAAACAAATTTAGTCAAGTTGCAAACCAAATTTAGCTGAGACTTAAACAGAACCAATTAGGAAATGTAATTTATTGTATTAAAAAGTTACTAATGTAACAATCTTATGTAATTTTAATCTACATTTATGTGATTACAATATTTCTTACATTAATTTTGAAACAAAATTTAGCCAAGTTGTGAACCATATAGATTACTAAACAGATTTTTTACGAAACGGATACTTAAATATAATTAAATGCGTCAACAATAATTTTATTTTTGATCAAACTTATTAATTTTGTTAATGATTTTAGCAATTTAGTCAATTTGCAAACCAAATTTAGCCAAGACACAAACCACACAAATAACTAAATTTGTCTTATTTGATTTTTAAATTACACAAATTTAATTATTTGCAATCAGTTTAGTCAAGTTAAAAACCAAACTTAATCAAGTTGCAAACCATAAAATTAAAAAAAAAACAAATACGTAGATTCTAAATTCAAACCATATTTTGCAAAATAAATTCAAATAATTAATTTTTAGTATTTATTTATCAATTTAAATAAAAATATTAAACTACTTTTGGCCAAATTACAAAATCATTTTTTATTGTAAGAAGCAACATATACAAAATATAACATACAAAAACTAAATTTTAGTTTATAAAAATGCAAATTAAGTTAGGAAATAAATGTTGATTAAATAATTTGAAATTTTAGTTATTTAGTTTTGTAGCAAACCATATATAGTCGAGTTGCAAACCTTACAACTATAAAATAATTATAAGCTATAAGCACAACAACAGTTTTGACAAATTAAACAAATTTTATTAGTTATACATAATAAGCCAAATTGCAATTTAGCTAAGCAACAAACCATAAAACTTAAAAATAAATTTTAAATCCTGCAACCAACAAATTGCGTTTATAATTAATTACATGTAGTTTAGTCAATACGCAAATAAAATTAGGCTCAATTTTGCATTTTTCAACAGTTTATGCTGGATAAATTATAAAAATACCGCCTCCACCGCGGCCACGTATTCACTTATCACCACACACCATCCGGCTAACTACGGCACCGGAAGCTCCATCCCAGTCCACAAAGACTCCAATATAATTTATTGACACTGTCAACCTTTATAGTATTTATTAAAGATTGTTCATTATCATTTTAAACAATATTCATCGATTAGTTTTTGTTTTATTCAAATTTTTATGAATAAATTGCTAAAATATAAAATTTATTTTTAAAAATTATTAAAAAAATATTTTTACTACAAAATATAATTGACTGACACTGTCAACCTTTAGAGTATTTATTAAAGATTGTTCATTATTATTTTGAACAATATTCATGAATTAGTTTTTGTTTTATTCAAATTTACATGAATTAATTGCTAAAATATAAAATTTATTTTTAATAATAATTAGAAAAAATATTTTTACTAAAAAATTTAATTGACTGACATTGTCAACCTTTCGAGTGTTTATTAAAGATTGTTAATTATTATTTTGAACAATATTTATCAATTAATTTTTGTTTTATTCAAATTTTCATGAATTAATGGCTAAATTATCAAAATTTATTTTAAAAATTTTGAAAAAATATTTTTAGTGAAAAATTTAATTGTTTGACACTGTCAACCTTTAGAATATTTGTAAAAGATTGTTCATTATTATTTTGAACGATATTCATTGATTAGTTTTTGTTTTATTAAAATTTTCATGAATTAATTGCTAAAATATAAAATTTATTTTTAAAAATATTTAAAAAAATATTTTTACTACAAAATTTAATTTACTGACACTGTCAACCTTTAGAGTGTTTATTAAAGATTGTTCAATATCATTTTAAACAATATTCATCGATTAGCTTTTGTTTTATTCAATTTTTCATGAATTAATTGCTAAAATATAAAATTTATTTTTAATAGTAATTAGAAAAAATATTTTTACTACAAAATTCATTTGACTGACACTGTCAACCTTTAGAAGGTTTATTAAAGATTGTTAATTATTATTTTGAACAATATTCATTGATTAATTTTTGTTTTATTCAAATTTTCATGAATTAATGGCTAAATTATCAAAATTTATTTTAAAAATTTTGAAAAAATATTTTTATTGAAAAATTCAATTGTCTGACACTGTCAACCTTTAGAGTATTTGTAAAAAAATGTTCATTATTATTTTGAACAATATTCATTGATTAGTTTTTGTTTTATTAAAATTTTCATGAATTAATTGCTAAAATATAAAATTTATTTTAAAAATTATTTAAAAAAATATTTTTACTACAAAATTGAATTGACTGACACTGTCAACCTTTAGAGTGTTTATTAAAGATTGTTAATTATTATTTTGAACAATATTCATCGATTAGTTTTGGTTTTATTCAAATTTTCATGAATTAATTGCAAAAATATAAAATTCATTTAAAAAAGAAATTGAAAAAAAAATTTTATTAAAAAATTTAATTGTCTGTTACTGTCAACTTATAGAGTTTTTATTATAGATTGTTCAATATTATTTTGAACAATATTCATCGATTAGTTTTCGTTTTATTCAAATTTTTATGAATTAATTGCTAAAATATCAAAATTTATATTAAAAATTTTGAAAAAATATTTTTACTAAAAAATTTAATTGTCTGACACTGTTAACCCTTTAGAGTGTTTATTAAAGATTGTTCATTATTATTTTGAACAATATTCATTGATTAGTTTTTGTTTTATTCAAATTTTCATGAATTAATTGCAAAAATATAAAATTTATTTAAAAAAAAAATTGAAAATTTTTTTTTATTAAAAAATTTAATTGTTTGTTACTGTCAACTTATAGAGTTTTTATTAAAGATTGTTCAATATTATTTTGAACAATATTCATCAATTAGTTTTCGTTTTATTCAAATTTTTATGAATTAATTGCTAAAATATCAAAATTTATATTAAATATTTTGAAAAAATATTTTTAGTAAAAAATTTAATTGTCTGACACAGTCAACCTTTAGAGTATTTATTAAAGATTGTTCAGTATCATTTTGAACAATATTCATCGATTAGTTTTTGTTTTATTAAAATTTTCATGAATTAATTACTAAAATATCAATTTTGTTTTTAAAAAATTTAAAAAAAAATTTTTAGTAACAAATTTAATTGTCTGACACTGTCAACCTTTAGAGTGTTTATTAAAAATTGTTCATTATCATTTTGAACAATATTCATCGATTAATTTTTGTTTTATTCAAATTTTCATGAACTAATTGCTAAAATATAAAATTAATTTTTAAAAAAATTTGAAGAAATTATTTTAGTGAAAAAATTAATTGTCTGGCACTGTCAACCTTTAGAGTGTTGATTAAAGATTGTTCATTATCATTTTGAACAATATTCATTGATTAGTTTTTGTTTTATTCAAATTTTCATGAATTAATTGCAAAAATATAAAATTAATTTAAAAAAAAATTAAAAAATTTTTTTTATTAAAAAATTTAATTGTTTGTTACTGTCAACTTATAGAGTTTTTATTAAAGATTGTTCAATATTATTTTGAACAATATTCATCGATTAGTTTTCGTTTTATTCAAATTTTTATGAATTAATTGCTAAAATATCAAAATTTATATTAAATATTTTGAAAAAATATTTTTAGTAAAAAATTCAATTGTCTGACACAGTCAACCTTTAGAGTATTTATTAAAGATTGTTCAGTATCATTTTGAACAATATTCATCGATTAGTTTTTGTTTTATTCAAATTTTTATGAATTAATTGCTAAAATATCAAATTTATTTTGAAAAAATATTTTTAGTAAAAAATTCAATTGTCTGACACTGTCAACCCTTTAGAGTGTTTATTAAAGATTGTTCATTGATATTTTGAACAATATTCATCGATTAGTTTTTGTTTTATTAAAATTTTCATGAATTAATTGCTAAAATATAAAAATTATTTTTAAAAATATTTTTTGTAAAATATTTAATTGTCTGGCACTGTCAACCTTTAGAGTGTTTATTAAAGATTGCTCAATGTCATTTTGTTAAATATTGTTAATTATTATTTTGAACAATATTCATGGATTAGTTTTTGTTTTATTCAAATTTTCATGAATTAATTGCTAAAATATCAAAATTTATTTTAAAAATTTTAAAAAAATATTTTTAGTAAAGAATTTAATTGTCTGACACTGTCAACTTTTAGAGTGTTTATTAAAGATTGTTCAATATCATTTTAAACAATATTCATCGATTAGCTTTTGTTTTATTCAATTTTTCATGAATTAATTGCTAAAATATAAAATTTATTTTTAAAAAAATTTGAAAAAATATTTTTAGTGAAAAAATTAATTGTCTGGTACTGTCAACCTTTAGAGTGTTTATTAAAGATTGTTCATTATCATTTTGAACAATATTCATCGATTAGTTTTTGTTTTATTCAAATTTTCATGAATTAATTGATAAAATATCAAAATTTATTTTAAAAATTTTGAAAAAATATTTTGAGTAAAAAATTTAATTGTCTGACACTGTCAACCTTTAGAGTGTTTATTAAAGATTGTTCCTTATCATTTTGAACAATATTCATCGTCTAGTTTCTGATTTATTCAAATTTTCATGAATTAATTGCAAAAATATAAAATTTATTTAAAAAAAAAATTGAAAAAAATTTTTTATTCAAAAATTTAATTGTCTGTTACTGTCAACTTATAGAGTTTTATTAAAGATTGTTCAATTTTATTTTGAACAATATTCATCGATTAGTTTTCGTTTTATTCAAATTTTTATGAATTAATTGCTAAAATATCAAATTTTATTGAAAAAATATTTTTAGTAAAAAAATTGATTGTTTGGCACTGTCAACCTTTAGAGTGTTTATTAAAGATTCTTTATTATCATTTTAAACAATATTCATTGATTAATTTTTGTTTTATTCAAATTTTCATGAACTAATTGCTAAAATATAAAATTTATTTTTAAAAAAATTTGAAAAAATATTTTTAGTGAAAAAATTAATTGTCTGGCACTGTCAACCTTTAAAGTGTTTATTAAAGATTGTTCATTATCATTTTAAACAATATCCATCGATTAGTTTTTGTTTTATTCAAATTTTCATGAATTAATTGCTAAAATATAAAATTTATTTTAAAAATTTTGAAAAAATATTTTTAGAAAAAAATTTATTTGTTTGACAATGTCAACCTTTAGAGTGTTTAATAAAAATTGTTCAATATCACTTTAAACAATATTTATTGATTAGTTTTTGTTTTATTCAAATTTTCATGAATTAATTGCTAAAATATAAAATTTATTTTTAAAAAAATTTGAAAAAATATTTTTAGTGAAAAAATTAATTGTCTGGCACTGTCAACCTTTAGAGTGTATATTAAAGATTGTTCATTATCATTTTGAACAATATTCATCGATTAGTTTTTGTTTTATTCAAATTTTCATGAATTAACTGCTAAAATATCAAGTTTATTTTTAAAAAAATTTGAAATTATATTTTTAGTAAAAAAATTATTTGTCTGACACTGTCAACCTTTAGAGTATTTATTAAAGATTGTTCATTATTATTTTGAACAATATTCATGAATTAATTTTTGTTTTATTTAAATTTTCATGAATTAATTGCTAAAACATAAAATTTACTTTTAAAAGTATTTTTAGTAAAATATGTAATTGTCTGGTACTGTCAACCTTTAGAGTGTTTATTAAAGATTGTACATGATCATTTTGAACAATATTCATCGATTAGTTTCTGTTTTATTCAAATTTTCATAAATTAATTGCTAAAATATAAAATTTATTTTAAAAAATATTTACAAAAAAATTTTTACTACAAAATTGAATTGACTGACACTGTCAACCTTTGGGGTATTTATTAAAAATTGTTCATTATCATTTTGAACAATATTCATGGATTAGTTTTTGTTTTATTCAAATCTTTATGAATTAATTGCTCAAATATAAAATTTATTTTTAAAAAAATTTGAAAAAATATTTTTAGTGAAAAAATTAATTGTCTGGCACTGTCAACCTTTAGAGTGTATATTAAAGATTGTTCATTATCATTTTGAACAATATTCATCGATTAGTTTTTGTTTTATTCAAATTTTCATGAAATAATTGCTAAAATATCAATTTTGTTTTTAAAAAATAAAAAAAAAAAAATTAATTATCTGACACTGTCAACCTTTAGAGTGTTTATTAAAGATTGTTCATTATCATTTTGAACAATATTCATCGATTAGTTTTTGTTTTATTCAAATTTTCATTAATTAATTGCTAAAATATCAATTTTGTTTTTAAAAAATAAAAAAAATAAATTAATTATCTGACACTGTCAACCTTTAGAGTGTTTATTAAAGATTGTTCATTATCATTTTGAACAATATTTATCGATTAATTTTTGTTTTATTCAAATTTTCATGAACTAATTGCTAAAATATAAATATTATTTTTAAAAAAATTTGAAAAAATATTTTTAGTGAAAAAATTAATTGTCTGGTACTGTCAACCTTTAGAGTGTTTATTAAAAATTGTTCATTATCATTTTAAACAATATTCATTGATAAGTTTTTGTTTTATTCAAATTTTCATGAATTAATTGCAAAAATATAAAAATTATTTAAAAAAGAAATTGAAAAAAAATTTTTATTCAAAAATTTAATTGTCTGTTATTGTCAACTTATAGAGTTTTTATTAAAGATTGTTCAATATTATTTTGAACAATATTCATCGATTAGTTTTCGATTTATTCAAATTTTTATGAATTAATTGCTAAAATATCAAAATTTATATTAAAAATTTTGAAAAAATATTTTTAGTAAAAAATTTAATTGTCTGACACAGTCAACCTTTAGAGTATTTATTAAAGATTGTTCATTATCATTTTGAACAATATTCATCAATTAGTTTTTGTTTTATTCAAATTTTCATTAATTAATTGCTAAAATATCAAATTTATTTTGAAAAAATATTTTTACTAAAAATTTAATTGTCTGACACTGTCAACCTTTAGAGTGTTTATTAAAGATTCTTTATTATCATTTTGAACAAAATTCATTGATTAATTTTTGTTTTATTCAAATTTTCATGAACTAATTGCTAAAATATAAAATTTATTTTTAAAAAAATTTGAAAAAATATTTTTAGTGAAAAAATTAATTGTTTGGCAATGTCAACCTTTAGAGTGTTTATTAAAAATTGTTCAATATTATTTTGAACAATATTCATTGATTAGTTTTTGTTTTATTCAAATTTTCATGAATTAATTGCAAAAATATAAAATTTATTTAAAAAAAAAATTGAAAAAAAAATTTTATAAAAAAATTTAATTGTCTGTTACTGTCAACTTATAGAGTTTTTATTAAAGATTGTTCAATATTATTTTGAACAATATTCATCGATTAGTTTTCGTTTTATTCAAATTTTTATGAATTAATTGCTAAAATATCAAAATTTATATTAAAAATTTTGAAAAAATATTTTTAGTAAAAAAATTAATTGTCTGACACAGTCAACCTATAGAGTATTTATTAAAAATTGTTCATTATCATTTTGAACAATATTCATTGATTAGTTTTTGTTTTATTCAATTTTTTATGAAATAATTGCAAAAATATAAAATTTATTTAAAAAAAAAATTGAAAAATTTTTTTTATTAAAAAATTTAATTGTTTGTTACTGTCAACTTATAGAGTTTTTATTAAAGATTGTTCAATAATATTTTGAACAATATTCATCGATTAGTTTTTGTTTTATTAAAATTTTCATGAATTAATTGCTAAAATATCAATTTTGTTTTTAAAAAATTTAAAAAAAAAAATTTTAGTAACAAATTTAATTGTTTGACACTGTCAACCTTTAGAGTGTTTACTAAAGATTGTTCGTTATCATTTTGAACAATATTCATCGATTAATTTTTGTTTTATTCAAATTTTCATGAACTAATTGCTAAAATAAAAAAATATTTTTTAAAAAAATTTGAAAAAATATTTTTAGTGAAAAAATTATTTGTCTGGCACTGTCAAACTTTAGAGTGTTTATCAAAGATTGTTCATTATCATTTTGAACAATATTCATTAATGAGTTTTTGTTTTATTCAAATTTTCATGAATTAATTGCAAAAATATAAAAGTTATTTAAAAAAAAAATTGAAAAAGTTTTTTTATTAAAAAATTTAATTGTTTGTTACTGTCAACTTATAGAGTTTTTTTAAAGATTGTACAATATTATTTTGAACAATATTCATCGATTAGTTTTCGATTTATTCAAATTTTTATGAATTAATTGCTAAAATATCAAAATTTATATTAAAAATTTTGAAAAAATATTTTTAGTAAAAAATTTATTTGTCTGACACAGTCAACCTTTAGAGTATTTATTAAAGATTGTTCATTATCATTTTGAACAATATTCATCGATTAGTTTTTGTTTTATTCAAATTTTCAATAATTAATTGCTAAAATATCAAATTTATTTTGAAAAAATATTTTTACTAAAAAATTTAATTGTCTGACACTGTCAACCTTTAGAGTGTTTTTTAAAGATTTTTCATTATCATTTTGAACAATATTTATTGATTATTTTTTGTTTTATTCAAATTTTCATGAACTAATTGCTAAAATATGAAATTTATTTTTAAAAAAATTTGAAAAAATATTTAAGTGAACAAATTAATTGTCTGGCACTGTCAACCTTTTGAGTGTTTATTAAAGATTGTTCATTATTTTTTTGAACAATATTCATTGATTAGTTTTTGTTTTATTCAATTTTTCATGAATTAATTGCAAAAATATAAAATTTATTTAAAAAAAAAAATTGAAAAAATTTTTTTATTAAAAAATTTAATTGTCTGTTACTGTCAACTTATAGAGTTTTTAATAAAGATTGTTCAATATTATTTTGAACAATATTTATCAATTAGTTTTCGTTTTATTCAAATTTTTATGAATTAATTGCTAAAATATCAAGTTTATTTAAAAAAAAAATTGAAATTATATTTTTAGTAAAAAATTTAATTGTTTCACACTGTCAACCTTTAGAGTATTTATTAAAGATTGTTCAATATCATTTTGAACAATATTTATCGATTAGTTTTTGTTTTATTCAAATTTTCATGAATTAATTGCTAAAATACCAAGTTTATTTTAAAAAAAATTTGAAATTATATTTTTAGTAAAAAATTTAATTGTCTGACACTGTCAACCTTTAGAGTATTTATTAAAAATTGTTCATTATCATTTTGAACAATATTCATCGATTAGTTTTTGTTTTATTCAAATTTTCATGAATTAATTGCTAAAATATAAAATTTATTTTTAAAAATATTTAAAAAAATATTTTTATTACAAAATTGAATTGATTGACACTGTCAACCTTTAGAGTATTTATTTAAGATTGTTCATTATTATTTTGAACAATATTCATCGATTAGTTTTTGTTTTATTTAAATTTTCATGAATTAATTGCTAAAATATAAAATTTATTTTTAAAAATATTTAAAAAAATATTTTTATTACAAAATTGATTTGATTGACACTGTCAACCTTTAGAGTATTTATTTAAGATTGTTCAATATTATTTTGAACAATATTCATCGATTAGTTTTTGTTTTATTCAAATTTTCATTAATTAATTGCTAAAATATCAAAATTTATTTTAAAAATTTTAAAAAAATATTTTTAGTAAAAAATTTAATTGTCTGACACTGTCAACCTTTAGAGTATTTATTAAAGATTGTTCGTTATTATTTTGAACAATATTCATCGATTAGTTTTTGTTTTATTAAAATTTTCATGAATTAATTGGTAAAATATCAATTTTGTTTAAAAAAAAAAAATAAAATAAAATTTTTAGTAGAAAATTTAATTATCCGACACTGTCAACTTTTAGAGTGTTTATTAAAGATTGTTCAATATCATTTTGAACAATATTCATCGATTAATTTTTGTTTTATTCAAATTTTCATGAACTAATTGCTAAAATATAAAATTTATTTTTAAAAAAATTTTAAAAAATAATTTTTAGTAAAAAATTTAATTGTCTGACACTGTCAACCTTTAGAGTGGTTATTAAAAATTGTTCACTATTATTTTGAACAATATTCATTGATTAATTTTTGTTTTATTCAAATTTTCATGAATTAATTGCTAAAATATAAAATTTATTTTTAAAAATTTTGAAAAAATATTTTTAGTTAAAAATTTATTTGTCTGACACTGTTAACCTTTAGAGTGTTTATTAAAAATTGTTCATTATTATTTTGAACAATATTCATTGATTAATTTTTGTTTTATTTAAATTTTCATGAATTAATTGCTAAAATATAAAATTTATTTTTAAAAATTTTGAAATAATATTTTTAGAAAAAAATTTAATTGTTTGACAATGTCAACCTTTAGAGTGTTTATTAAAGATTGTTCATTATCATTTTGAACAATATTCATCGATTAGTTTTTGTTTTATTCAAATTTTCATTAACCTAACTGATAAAATTAAAACCTATTTTTAAAAAAATTTGAAAAAAATATTTTTATTTAAAAACATTAACTGTCTGACACTTTCAATCTTTAGAGTGTTTATTAAAAATTGTTCATTATCATTTTGAACAATATTCATCGATTAGTTTTTGTTTTATTCAAATTTTCATGAATTAATTGCTAAAATATCAATTTTGTTTTTAAAAAATTAAAAAAAAAATTTTTTAATAAAAAATTTAATTATCTGACACTGTCAACCTTTAGAGTGTTTATTAAAGATTGTTCATTATCATTTTGAACAATATTTATCGATTAGTTTTTGTTTTATTCAAATTTTCATGAATTAATACCTAAAATATCAATTTTGTTTTTATTTTTATTAATTGATTCAAAATCAATCGCATAGTGAACATTGTCTCTAAATGTCTAATCGCAAAGCAATAGAATAGTTTAAGTAATTCTACACTTACTCAAATTGTTAATTACAATATTTATTTTCTACAACATAGACTATTCCACATAACTTTATATTAAATGAATTTTTTCACCCTCTGACGTACAGTTACGAAAATATGATGTTCGAAAACTGAAGTGAAAAAAGATAGGGATGTACATAACATTGTAATTTATACGATGGAGCCGCTTAATTTATGTGCGGAGATTGTTGTAAATTTGGCGCGAGATAATTAAACTACGATTTGAATTAATATCACGCTGATGAATGCGCGAAGAGTTAACAACTAATAAATAAACCGTGTCGGCTTTTTCGTTGTTGGAGCCAACCCATCCTCCCGAAAATTTTCTAATAAAAGTGAGGAAAAGTTTTCTCTTCTCTTCTCTTCTCGTGAGCAGTGTGTGTGTGCATATAATCAAAATAATTTAGAGTTTCGGAGTAGAGATATTACATTCTTCATCTTTTCTTAACCTAAGCTTTTTCAGTAGGAGAGAAATTGCTTTCTTTTTTGATTTACAAGCCGTGGGATAAACAAGATTCCCATTTCACGCCCTGATTAAAACACCTTTTTCACCTGTTGAAGGGAAACTTTTTCATCAACATTACGATCGATCTTATTACATCATTTTATATTATTAACGCCCAACATTGCTTTTAATTATAATTTATTTGTTATATTTAGTCTAAGAACAACGTTATATGTGTGACCGTAAAGTTTCCAACGTCAATTTCAACCCCCGCGCGCTTTATTCTTCCCGGCATGAAGACGTCGGAAAGCACTATACTCGGCAAATGCACTTTTTAAAGGTGAAGCGTAAAATGAAAATAATTAAGTTATATGAAGGGAATATGAAATGTATTTTCTCTTCCATCTGTAGTAAGCTCTTCTTTATTTTAGGGGAGGGGTGTGTGTTTTTTTACGTTACTCACTTAATCTCGATAATTTAGTTAATAGGATAGGAACTACTTGCTCAAGTGTTGTGATCATGGAAAAAAGATATTTTTTATCTTTGCTAAATGGCAATAATCATTAAGTTGCGGACAAAAGAGTGACATTAAATCTTTTGAGTGGGTCACTCAAATGATTATTTGTAAGTAGTTTCATCAAGAGATTGGATATTTATTTTTCTAGAAACGTCAATAGTCTTTAAAATTGTCTGCAGAATTCAATTTTTTTATAATATTTGGTATAAACTTCCTCTGAGCGCTGCCAAACGTGTTTTTGTAAGAGTTAATGCTGAAAAATAAGCATTTATGCTATATTTTTGCAGTTCTTTTGAATTTCAGGTCTATAAAACCTAAATACACAAAACAAATTTGTATTTTCTAATTAATTTACATCAAAATACGTTAATTTTGGCAAAAAAACCAAAAAATGCTTCTTTTTGCTCAACTTACTAGAAACAAAAAATTGGTTTTATAGATTTTGCGGTTTATAGACTTAAAATGGCGCCAGAATTGGATTCTACAATAGATCTGCTGTAATATTGTTATGGAAAAGTAGTTTTTGGAAACTTAAAGTGCAAAAAAATGGTAGAATTCTTACACAATCTGCTGTAAAACAAAAACCAATCTGACAATTTAAATATTTTTTAAAAATAATAAAACAAAATGTTTTAAACTGTAGAAGAATTTAAAAAATCATGATATTGTTATAGTAAAATGGTTTTTATGAGCAGTAAACTGCAAAAAACGGATGAATTTTGACGTATTTTGTCGTAAAAGAAAAACCAATCAGTCAAATTTGATAAAATTTGCTGGGTAATAGTTTAATATGTGCCCAAATAAATAAAAAAAAATTAAAAACAACAATATTTTTAGGGAAAATTAGTTTTTAGAAGCATTAAGCTGCAAAAAACGGTAAAATTCTTATGTAATTTGCTCTAAAACAAAAACCAATCAATCAATTTGTATAAATTTTTTTGATTAATAAGCCAATATAATTTGAAATGTAAAAAAAAATTCAAAACCGTTATATTATTGTAGAAAAATAATTTTTATAAGCATTAAAGTGCAAAAACGGTAAATTTTTTACGTAATCTGCTGTAAAACAAAAATTAATAAGTCAACTTTTATAAAATTTGTTGGTTATAAAATCAATAAGTGCCCAATTATAAAAAAAAATAAAAAAATTAAAAAATGTTACGAAAAAATCGTTTTCAAAAGCATTAAAGTGCAAAAAACGGTAAAATTCTGACGTTTTTGCCGTAAAAGAAAATTTAATAGGTCAACTTTTATAAAATTTGCTGGTTATAAGCCCAATTTGTGCTCAATTATGGAAAAAAATTAAAAACTAAAAAAATTTTACGAAAAAATAGTTTTCAAAAGCATTAAAGTGCAAAAAACTTACACTTTATTACAAAAATACGGCAAAATTCTAACGTAATTTGCTGTAAACAAAAAACCAATTAAACAATTTGTATACATTTTTTTGAATAATAAGCTAATATAATTTGAAAAATAGAAAAAATTTAAAAACCATAATATTATAATGGAAAAATAATTTTTACAAGCATTAAAGTGCAAAAAACGGTAAAATTTTTACGTAATCTGCCGTAAAACAAAAATTAATAAATCAACTTTTATAAAATTTGCTGGTTATAAGCCCAATTTGTACCCAATTATAGAAAAAACTTAAAAACTAAAAAAAAGTTAGGAAAAAATAGTTTTTAAAAGCATTAAAGTGCAAAAAACGGTAAAAATCTGACATAATTTGCTGTAAAGAAAAACTAATCAGACAATTTATATAAATTTTTTTGATTAATAAGCTAAAATGTTTTTTAAAATGTAGAAAAAAATTAAAAACTGTAATTATAATATGAAACCTAATTTTTATGAGCATTAAAGTGCTAAAAACGGTAAAATTTTTACGTAATCTGCCGTAAAACAAAAATTAGTTAGTCAACTTTTATAAAATTTGTTGGTTATAAGCTCAATAAGTGCCCAATTATAGAAAAAAATTTAAAACAAAAAAAATTTTACGGAAAAATAGTTTTCAAAAGCATTAAAGTGCAAAAAACGGTAAAATTCTTACGTAATCTGCTGTAAAACAAAAACTAATCAAAACAATTTCTTTAATTTTTTTTTATTAATCAGCCAAAATGATTTGAAATGTTGAAAAAAATTAAAAACCGTAATTATGTTATGAAACATAATTTTTATAAGCATTAAAGTGTAAAAAACGGTAGAATTTTGACGTATTTTGCCGTAAAACAAAAACCAATCAGTAATTTTTTTTAGAATTTGCTGTTTAATAGTTTAGTAAGTGCCCAAATAGAAAAAAAAAATTAAAAACAAAAATATTGTTGGAGAAAAATGGTTTTCAAAAGCATTAAACGGAAAAAAACGGTAAAATTATTACATAATTTGTTCTAAAACAAAAACCAATCAACCAACTTGTATACATTTTTTTGATTAATAAGCCAATTCAATTTGAAATAAAGAAAAAAATCGAAAACCGTAAAGTTATTTTGAAAAAATGATTTTTACAAGCATTAAAGTGCAAAAAACGGTAAACTTTTTACGTAGTCAGCCACAAAACAAAAATTAATAAACCAACTTGTATAAAATTTGCTGGTTAATAGCCCAGTACACGCAAAAATAAAAAAAAATAAATAAAAACTGAAAAGCTGCTACAAAAAAACGGTTTTCAAAAGCATTAAAGTGCAAAAAACGGTAAAATTCTTACATAATCTGCTCTAAAACAAAAACCAATTAACCAACTTGTATAAAATTTTTTGATTAATAAGCCAAATTAATTTGAAATGAAGAAAAATTTTGAAAACCGTAAAATTATTCTGAAAAAATGATTTTTACAAGCATTAAGGTGCAAAAAATGGTAAACTTTTTACGTATTCAGCTACAAAACAAAAATTTAAAAACCAATTTGTATAAAATTTGCTGGTTAATAGCCCAGTACACGCAAAAATTTAAAAAGAAATTAAAAACTAAAATGCTGCTACAAAAAAACGGTTTTTAAAAGTATTAAACTGCAAAAAACGGCAAATTTCTTACGTAATCTGCTGTAAAACAAAAACCAATCAAATAATTTTAAATTTTTTTTTATTAATAAGCCAAAATATTTTTAAATGTAGAAAAAAAAAATAAAAACATTAATTATGTCATGAAAAATAATTTTTATAAGCATTAAATTGTAAAAAACGGTTGAATTTTGACTATTTTGAAGTAAAATAAAAATTAATAAGTCAACTTTTATAAAATTTGCTGGTTATAAACCCAATATGTGCACAATTATAGAAAAAAACTAAAAAATTAAAAAATGTTACAAAAAAATAGTTTTCAAAAGCATTAAAGTGCAAAAAACGGTAAAATTTTTACGTAATCTGCTGTAAAACAAAAACCAATCAAGCAATTTATATAATTTTTTTTCATTAATAAGCCAAAATATTTTAAAATGTAGAAAAAAATTATAAACAGTAATTATGTCATGAAACATAATTTTTATGAGCATTAAAGTGCAAAAAACGGTAAAATTTTGACGTATTTTGCCGTAAAACAAAAATTAATAAATCAACTTTTATTAAATTTGCTGGATATAAGCCCAATAAATGCCCAATTACAGAAAATTATTCAAAACTAAAAAATTGTTACGAAAAAATAGTTTTCAAAAGCATTAAAGTGTAAAAAACGGTAGAATTTTTAAATAATTTGCTATAAAACAAAAACTAATTAGACAACTTATATAATTTTTTTTTAGTAATAAGCCAAAATATTTTAAAATGTAGAAAAAAAATAAAATACGTAATTATGCTATAAAACATAAATTTTATGAGCATTAAAGTTAAAAAAAACGGTAAAATTTTGATGTATTTTGCCGTAAAACAAAAATTAATAAGTCAACTTTTATAAAATTTGCTGATTATAAGCCCATTAGGTGCCCAATTATAGAAAAAAATTAAAAACTAAAAAAATGTTACGAAAAAATAGTTTTCAAAAACATTAAAGTGCAAGAAACGGTAAAATTCTAACGTAATTTGCTGTAAAACAAAAAGCAATCAAACAATTTATATAATTTTTTTTTATTAATAAACCAAAATATTTTAAAATATAGAAAAAAATTAAAATACGCAATTATGCTATAAAACATAATTTTTATGAGCATTAAAAGTAAAAAAAACGGTAAACTTTTAACGTATTTTGCCGTAAAACAAAAATTATTAAGTCAACTTTTTTAAAATTTGCTGGTTATAAGCCCAATATGTGCCTAATTATAGAAAAAATTTAAAAAACTAAAAGAATGTTACGGAAAAATAGTTTTCAAAAGCATTAAAATGCAAAAAACGGTAAAAATCTTACTTAATTTGCTGTAAAACAAAAACCAGTTAAACATTTTATATAATTTTTTTTGGATTAATAAGCCAATATAATTTAAAATATAGAAAAAATTTAAAAACCGTAATATTATAATGGAAAAATAACTTTTACAAGCATTAAAGTGCAAAAAACGGTAAAATTTTTACGTAATCTGCCGTAAAACAAAAATTAATAAGTCAACTTTTATAAAATTTGCTGGTTATAAGCCAAATTTGTGCTCAATTATGGAAAAAAAATAAAAACTAAAAAAATGTTACGGAAAAATAGTTTTCAAAAGCATTAAAGTGCAAAAAACGGTAAAAATCTTACATAATTTGCTGTAAAACAAAAACTAATCAGAAAATTTATATAATTTTTTTTGACTAATAAGCCAAAATATTTTAAAATGTAGAAAAAAATTAAAAACCGTAATTATGTCATGAAACATAATTTTTATAAGCATTAAAGTGTAAAAAACGGTAGAATTTTGACGTATTTTGCTGTAAAACAAAAACCAATCAGTAATTTTTTTTAGAATTTGCTGTTTAATAGTTTAGTAAGTGCCCAAATAGAAAAAAAAATTAAAAACAAAAATTTTGTTAGAGAAAAATGGTTTTCAGAAGCATTAAACGGCAAAAAAACGGTAAAATTATTACATAATTTGCTCTAAAACAAAAACCAATTAACCAACTTGTATAAATTTTTTTGATTAATAAGCCAATTTAATTTGAAATAAAGAAAAAATTCGAAAACCGTAAAATTATTTTGAAAAAATGATTTTTACAAGCATTAAAGTGCAAAAAACGGTAAACTTTTTACGTAGTCAGCCACAAAACAAAAATTAATAAACCAACTTGTATAAAATTTGCTGGTTAATAGCCCAGTACACGCAAAAATAAAAAAAAAAAATAAAAACTGAAAAGCTGCTACAAAAAAACGGTTTTCAAAAGCATTAAAGTGCAAAAAACGGTAAAATTCTTACATAATCTGCTCTAAAACAAAAACCAATTAACCAACTTGTATAAAATTTTTTGATTAATAAGCCAAATTAATTTGAAATGAAGAAAAATTTTGAAAACCGTAAAATTATTCTGAAAAAATGATTTTTACAAGCATTAAGGTGCAAAAAATGGTAAACTTTTTACGTATTCAGCTACAAAACAAAAATTTAAAAACCAATTTGTATAAAATTTGCTGGTTAATAGCCCAGTACACGCAAAAATTTAAAAAGAAATTAAAAACTAAAATGCTGCTACAAAAAAACGGTTTTTAAAAGTATTAAACTGCAAAAAACGGCAAACTTCTTACGTAATCTGCTGTAAAACAAAAACCAATCAAATAATTTTAAATTTTTTTTTATTAATAAACCAAAATATTTTTAAATGTAGAAAAAAAAAAATAAAAACATTAATTATGTCATGAAAAATAATTTTTATAAGCATTAAATTGTAAAAAACGGTTGAATTTTGACTATTTTGCCGTAAAATAAAAATTAATAAGTCAACTTTTATAAAATTTGCTGGTTATAAACCCAATATGTGCACAATTATAGAAAAAAACTAAAAAATTAAAAAATGTTACGAAAAAATAGTTTTCAAAAGCATTAAAGTGCAAAAAACGGTAAAATTTTTACGTAATCTGCTGTAAAACAAAAACCAATCAAGCAATTTATATAATTTTTTTTCATTAATAAGCCAAAATATTTTAAAATGTAGAAAAAAATTATAAACAGTAATTATGTCATGAAACATAATTTTTATGAGCATTAAAGTGCAAAAAACGGTAAAATTTTGACGTATTTTGCCGTAAAACAAAAATTAATAAATCAACTTTTATTAAATTTGCTGGATATAAGCCCAATAAATGCCTAATTACAGAAAAAAATTCAAAACTAAAAAATTGTTACGAAAAAATAGTTTTCAAAAGCATTAAAGTGTAAAAAACGGTAGAATTTTTAAATAATTTGCTATAAAACAAAAACTAATTAGACAATTTATATATTTTTTTTTTGAGTAATAAGCCAAAATATTTTAAAATGTAGAAATAAAATAAAATACGTAATTATGCTATAAAACATAAATTTTATGAGCATTAAAGTTAAAAAAACGGTAAAATTTTGATGTATTTTGCCGTAAAACAAAAATTAATGAGTCAACTTTTATAAAATTTGCTGATTATAAGCCCATTAGGTGCCCAATTATAAAAAAAAATTAAAAACTAAAAAAATGTTACGGAAAAATAGTTTTCAAAAGCATTAAAGTGCAAGAAACGGTAGAATTCTAACGTAATTTGCTGTAAAACAAAAACCAATCAAACAATTTATATAATTTTTTTTTATTAATAAACCAAAATATTTTAAAATATAGAAAAAAATTAAAATACGAAATTATGCTATAAAACATAATTTTTATGAGCATTAAAAGTAAAAAAAACGGTAAACTTTTAACGTATTTTGCCGTAAAACAAAAATTATTAAATCAACTTTTTTAAAATTTGCTGGTTATAAGCCCAATATGTGCCTAATTATAGAAAAAATTAAAAAAACTAAAAGATTGTTACGGAAAAATAGTTTTCAAAAGCATTAAAATGCAAAAAACGGTAAAAATCTTACTTAATTTGCTGTAAAACAAAAACCAGTCAAACATTTTATATAATTTTTTTTGGATTAATAAGCCAATATAATTTGAAATATAGAAAAAAATTAAAAACCGTAATATTATAATGGAAAAATAATTTTTACAAGCATTAAAGTGCAAAAAACGGTAAAATTTTTACGTAATCTGCCGTAAAACAAAAATTAATAAGTCAACTTTTATAAAATTTGCTGGTTATAAGCCCAATAGATGCCCAATTACAGAAAAAAATTAAAATCCAAAATGTTGTTGCAAAAAAATGGTTTTCAAAAATATTAAAATACAAAAAACGGTAAAATTCTTACGTAATTTGCTGTAAAACAAAATCCAATCAAACAATTTATATAAATTTTTTTGATTAATAAGCCTAATTATTTTTAATTGTAGAAAAAAATTAAAAACCGTATTTATGTCATGAAACCTAATTTTTATGAGCATTAAAGTGCAAAAAACGGTAGAATTTTGACGTATTTTGCCGTAAAACAAAAATTAATATATCAACTTTTAGAAAATTTCTGGTTATAAGCTCAATAGGTGCTTAATTATAAAAAAAAAATTAAAAATTAAATAAATGTTACGGAAACATAGTTTTCAAAAGCATTAAATTGCAAAAAACGGTAAACTTCTTACGTAATTTGCTGTAAAACAACAACCAATTAAACAATTTATTTAAAACTTTTAGATTAGTAAGCTAAAATATTTTAAAATGTAAAAAAAAATTAAAAACCTTATTTATGCTATGAATCATATTTTTTATGAGCATTAAAGTGCAAAAAACGGTGGAATTTTGACGTATTTTGCCGTAAAACAAAAACCAATCAGTAATTTTTTTTAGAATTTGCTGTTTAATAGTTTAGTAAGTGCCCAAATAGAAAAAAAAAAAAAAAAATTAAAAACAAAAATATTGTTGGAGAAAAATGATTTTCAGAAGTATTAAACGGCAAAAAACGGTAAAATTATTACATAATTTGCTCTAAAACAAAAACCAATCAACCAACTTGTATACATTTTTTTGATTAATAAGCCAATTTAATTTGAAATAAAGAAAAAAATTGAAAACCGTAAAATTCTTCTGGAAAAATGATTTTTACAAGCATTAAAGTGCAAAAAACGGTAATTTCTTTACGTAGTCAGCCACAAAACAAAAATTAATAATCCAACTTGTATAAAATTTGCTGGTTGATAGCCCAGTACACGCAAAAATTAAAAAAAAATTGAAAACTAAAATGCGGCTACAAAAAATTGGTTTTCAAAAGCATTAAAGTGCAAAAAAACGGTAAATTTCTAACGTAATCTGCCGTAAAACAAAAACCAACTATACAATTTATATAAATTTTTTTGATTAAGAAGCCAAAATATTTAAAAATGTAAAAAATAATTAAATACCGCAATTATGTCATAAAACATAATTTTTATAAGCATTTTGACGTATTTTGCCGTAAAACAAAAACTAATCAGTCAAACTTTATAAGATTTGCTGGTTAATAGTTTAATATGTGCCCCAATAAAGACAAATAATTAAAAACAAAAATATTGTTGAAAAAAAAATGGTTTTCAGAAGCGTTAAACTGAAAAAACGCAAAATTCTTACGTAATTTGCTGTAAACAAAAAACCAATCATACAATTTGTATACATTTTTTTGATTATTAAGCCAATATAGTTTGAAATATAAAAAAAAAATTAAAAATTAAAAATTATAATATTATTATGGAAAAATAATTTTTACAAGCGTTAAAGTGCAAAAAACGGTAAAATTCTAACGTAATCTACTGTAAAACAAAAACTAATCAGACAATTTATATAAATTTTTTTGATTATTAAGCCAAAATATTTTAAAATGTAGACAAAAATTAAAAACCGCAATTATGTCATAAAACATAATTTTTATGAGCATTAAAGTGCAAAAAACGGTAGAATTTTAATGTATTTTTCCGTAAAACAAAAATTAATTAAGTCAAATTTTATAAAATTTGCTAGTCAATAGCCTAATATATGCAAAAAAAAATTAAGTCAAAATGTTGTAACAAAAAACGGTTTTCCAAAGCATTAAAGTGCAAAAAACGGTAAAATTCTTACGTAATCTGCTGTAAAACAAAAACTAATCGGACAATTTATATATTTTTTTTTATTAAAATTTTAAACTATTTTAAAATGTAGAAAAAAAAAAAAATAAAAACCGTAATTATGTCATAAAACATAATTTTTATGAGCATTAAAGTGCAAAAAACGGTAGAATTTTGACGTTTATAGCCGTAAAACAAAAATTAATAAGTTAACTTTTATAAAATTTCTGGTTATAAGCCCAATAGGTGCGTAATTATAGAAAAAAAAATTAAAAATTAAATAAATGTTACGGAAACATAGTTTTCAAAAGCATTAAATTGCAAAAAACGGTAGAATTTTTACGTAATTTGCTGTAAAACAAAAACCAATCGGACAATTTTTATAAAATTTGTTAGTTACTAAGCAAAAATGTTTTAAAACATAAAAAAAAACTGAAACCAAAATATTGTTACGGAAAAATGGTTTTCAAAAGCAATAAAGTTCAAAAACAATACAAAATTCTGACGTTATTTTCCGTAAAACAAAAACCAATTTTTTTATATAAATTACTGGTTATTAGGCCAAAATGTTTCTAAACGTAAACAAACAAAAACTAATTTATTGTTACGAAAAAATGATTTTCAGAAGCAATAAATTACAGAAAACGTAAAATTCTTACGTAATTTGCTGTAAAACAAAAACCAATTAAACAATTTGTATAATTTCTTTTCTTATGCTGATCAATACCAGTATTACCTTTTCTAATAAAACAGTACTAAAGGCGTTTTTATTGTCTATGGTGGTTAATATGCATAGCTTCCTGATTTTGTATTAAACTCTTCTACCAAGACTGTCAACCTTAACATGGCGTCTATAGTAGACTTCTTTTTTCGGAACCCAAACTGGTTTTTGAATAACTGATCTTTTCTCAATCTTTTTGCAAAAAAGTCTTCATAGACTTTATCAAAGGTATTTATGAGGCAGCTTTGAAATCTTGGAAAACTTACTTTTTTGGAACTATTGGTTCATTACTTTTAAGATAATTTGAGGGGCAGTTTTCACCACTTCTTTTGCAATTTTAGAAAGTATTTAATTTGAACCCAGGCCTTTTGTTATTCTTTAGCTTTGTGTACTCTTTCTATATTTTTTTAGAGTGAGAAAAATTTACTTTATACTTGGAGAGTTTTGGTCATTTCACCAATGGGCATTTTGGAAAAAGTTTTTTGACTATTTTCTTCTATTTTTTGGCCACTGGTTTTGATTGTATCTGCTTGTCTAAATTTGTCCGTAACAATTTCAAATCTTAGTTTTACACATCATTTCCACCTCGTCTAGCAACCTCTTCTAAACCTCCCTTTTAGCCGACATGATTGCTTTAAAAAAATATTGATTTTTACTATTTATTAGGAATTTTTAAAAATTTGTTTATGTCCGCCCACACAAGTGTTAGTGGTGAAGAAATTAGATTACAAACTCTTAGGTGGGTAGGCGGGTAACATACACATTTACAAAATTTAAACTTTGTTTTCTCTTATTTGCTTACGTGTTAGTGATTAAATAATTGGATCACAAACACTTGGGTGGGTGGGCGGGGAACACCAGTTCAAACTATCACGCTTATAATGTTTAAACTTTGTTCCCGTCCGCCCACCCAAGTGTTGGAGGTAAAGAAATTAGATTACAAATACATGGGAAGGTGAGCGGGTAACATACACATTCACAAAATTTAAACTAGGTTGTCTCTTATTTGCTTATGTGTTAGTGATTAAATAATTGGATCACAAACACTTGGGTGGGTGTGCGGGGAACACCAATTCAAACTTTCACGCTTATAATATTTAAACTTTGTTTCCGCCTGCCTACCCAAGTGTTGGTGGTAAAGAAATTAAATTACAAATACTTGGGCGGGTGGGCGGGTAACATACATATTCACAAAATTTAAACATTGTTTCCATTTACCCGCCAAAGTGTAAGTGATTAAATAATTAGACTACATACACTTGGGAGGGTGGGCGGGGAAAACCAGTTTAAATTAGACATCCAAATTATTTAAACTTTGTTCCCGCTTACCCACCCAAATGTTAATAATAAAAAAATTAGATTACGAGCACTTTGGCGTTTATGCGGGTAACATACACAACCAAAAAGTTTAAATTTTGTTCTTGCGCTTGTGTTAGTGATTAAATAATTGGATACCAAACACTCGGGCGGGTGGGCGGGAAACATCAGATTAAATTACACGCCCGCAATATTTAAACTTTGTTCCCGCCCACCCACCCAAGCGTTGGTGGTAAAAAAAAGATTACAAACACTTGCGGGCGGGTGGGCGGGGAATTCCAGTTTAAATTAAAATTTGTTAACGCCCACCCACCCAAGCGTCCGTAATTAAAAAGAATTTTTAGGTTATGCAATTGCCATAACTTATATGTCAATTGCAAAACGACAAACCAGATTTATTTATTAACTTTTTAGGTTAGACAAGTTTTGTAGTAAACTAAAACTAAATGTTGTGCTATGACTCATCTGTTAATTGCAAAGCACAAACTAGATTTATTTATTGATTTTTTAGGTTATGCAAATTTTGTTATGCCAACTTTTTTATGTTAATCTAAAAACTATTTTTGAATAATATTAATTTTTATTATTTTTTTTTTTGAAAAAAAAAAAAGTTTTTAATTTTGCTATTTTTTTGTTTCAGTTAATGATTAGTGAAGACTGACTGAATAGTTAGTGCCATACGAAGAAGAGGGTTGGTATGGAATGGAGGAGCAACGCAGTTCTTCAAGGAGCAATTCCAGAATGCTCCAGAAAAATGCAGGCTACCAACTGCATGTAAGGTAGGTTCTACAAGAGATGACTCCAAGACGCAAGTAGTGAGTAATTTTGAATTCTTTTAAGTGAGTGATAACTAGTGAGTGTTAAACTGTGATATAATTATTGAGTTTTGAAGCTTATAAGTAAGTAATGATATATTATGTTTTAAATTATTAGCAAATATTATAGCAAATTTTTAAATGTTTCAGGTCTACATAGAGCTTTTCCAGTATTGAAGAATTATTTAAATTAAATAAATTTATTCTATTAAATTGTATAAATGTTTTAATGCAGATACTATGGCTATTGATTACAAATTACAAATTAGTTAGAAACAAATTTTTAAACATTTCTAAATTTGTTGATTAATTAATTTAGCTTTACACTCAAAATAATAATAATTTAATTTAAATTAAGTTTTCAACAAACCATGATATCTGCATCACCTTTCCACTATCCTGCTCCACCTTTACTAGCAAAAAAAGCTAGTTTTTCTTCTGTTTTAGGCACCGGCAATAATTTGTTGAAAATAACTCTAATTTTATTTTATTGTGGCTAACCCAATCTTCAGTTTTCTTTAAAAGTATGTAAGTAAAAAATGTAAACAAATTTTGCAACTAACAAATTTAATTTTTAGATTTAGAAAGATTGTACCAGAAGTTAAGAATCTAAAGTAAGTTAAATTTATTATATAAATCAATAATTTATCAAAATATCTATAAAAAAATTTAAAAAATATTTCTTAGAATTAAGAATTTTGAAGAATAGTTCAATTAATTTTTTTATTTTTGATGTTTCTGTAACTAATACATTTGATTTGATTTTTTGGATAAGAATAACTTGGGCGGGCGGTTAAGTCATTTAGTTGGTGTACCTTCCCATCCGCAAAATCCTTCAATTAAAGCTAGTCACCAATGACTTATACAACTCACCTTGACCCAGAAACTAATATTTATTTATAAATTTTCTTTGTTTTGTGATATTCTTTGTGGGTCGAGATCGACCCTTATATATATATATATATATAATCCGAGATTGCTTATTGCGGGTGCGTTTCAGTGTGTCCCCGAGGTCGCTGAAATTTAATTTTATGGCGGATTAACTTTATGACATTAAGAATGGCATCTCATTTCGTTCAAAGGGGGGTCGGCGGCGTTCGGGCCTCGTGCTTAATGTCCACGGGCGGTGTATACATTTAGTAAGACGTGTTCAGCCATTAATCATTTCATTCGTCGCAGCTCTCTGGATACACACAAAGAGAATGCGGTGGTAGGGACAGAAGAGAAAGAGGCGGCAACGAAAAACTACACAGTGATCATTTACAAGCACACAAAGTTAAACACTCTATTTAAAAATTTAACAGTCCGAATGAAGGACCATCTATCATTGAGCTTGTGAAAAATGCATCAAGCTACCACTACCAAATTTGTTACTAACAAAGAAGCAAGTATTGATTTTTATATATATAATCTCAAAGCATCCTTTGTGTCATTATAATTTAAGCCTTTTTCATATGGTCGTATTACGACTCGTCATTGTCGCCTTTTAGTCGAGCTTCATCAACAAACACCGGTGGAGGAGATTAGGGCCGCACCGGTGACTCCCGATCGGATCAAGAAAAATTGTATATAGAAAATATATGTGAGGAGAAGAAGGCAAAAAAGTACCTACTAATAAAATTGAGAAAAATTGCACAAAGGAACGTTTGATGCATTAACGACTCCCATAAAAAAATCAGTAACGTATTATTGGGGGGAGGTGAAAGAGGGTATTTACTTTGTTGGCTGCTGAGAATAAAGTCGGATGTAATTTAAATGTGAAGGGAGAAACGAATTTGCATTGAATTGTGTGGGTGGGAATGGGGGTGGATCATTTCTTTTGAGTTATAATTAAGTCCAATATTATTATGATGGAATGAATGTTTTTAATTTTTCTTGAAATTTTATTATAGAACTATATATATATATATATATATGTATATATAATCTATAACTTCTTAATATAGTTAGGTATTGGACACATCAAGCCACAGAGAAGAAATGTGTATGTTTGGTTGCCTATATAAGATAACGGATTCATATTGGGAAGAACGCTACGCTCTGCATTTTAGAAATTTTTAATATTTAATAAATAATTATTTTGAATATCTTGACATTACATTTCCAAAAGGTTGAATCAAAATATTGATAAGTAATGTCTCTAATACTTGATTGTGCTAATTTTTTTATCAACAACATTTGGGTGGGTGGGCGGGAACAAAGTTTAAATGTTGTGGTTGTGTGACTTGGGTTGGTGTTGCTCATTTACCCGCCCACGTATTTGTGATTTAATTTTTTAATTATCAACATTGGGTGGGTAGGTGGGAACAAATTCTAATTGTTGTGGTTGTGTGGTTTGAATTGGTGTGCCCGCCTACCCGTTCAAGTGTTTGTGATTTAATTTTTTGATTACCAACACTTGGGTGGGTGAGCGGGAACAAAGTTTGAATGTTGTGGTTGTGTGATAAGTGTTGTTGTTGCCCACCCACCCGCCTAAGTGTTTTTGATCTAATTTTTTAATCACCAACATTTGGGTGGGTAGGCGGGAACAAAGTTTGAATGTTGTGATTGTGAGGTTTGGATTGGTGTTGCCCACCTACCCGCAAAAGTTTTTGTGATCTTGTTTTTTGATCACCAACATTTGGGTGAGTGGGCGGGAACAAAGTTTAAATGTTGTGCGCATGTGGTTCAAATTGGTGTTGCCCATCCACCCTCCCAAGTGTTTGTGATCTAATTTTTTCATTATTAACACTTGGGTGGGTGGGCGTGAACAAAGTTTAATTGTTGTGGTCCTGTGATTTAGATTGTTGTTGCCCACTTACCCGTCTAAGTGTTTGTGATCAAATTTTTGTTACCAATACTTAAGTGGGTGAGCGGGAACAAAATTCAAATGTTGTGGTTGTGTAGTTTGGATTAGTGTTGTCTACCCATCGTTCCAAGTGTTTGTGAACTACTTTTTTGATTACCAACACTTGGGTGAGTGGGCGGAATAAAAGTTTGAATGCTGTGGTCATGTGGTTTAGATTGGTGTTGCTTATTCATCTGCCAAAGTGTTTGTGCTTTAATTTTTTTACCCACCAACACTTGGGTGGGTGGGCGGGAACAAAGTTTAAAAGTTGTGGTTGTGTGATTTGGATTAGTGTTGCCCACCTACTCGCCTAATTGTTTGTAAGGTAATTTTTAGATCATCAACACTTGGGTGGGTAGGCGGGAACAAAATTTAATCGTTGTGGTAGTGTAGGGTAAATTGGCTTTCTAAACAATTTTTTAACTACTTTTGTGTGCCAGTTTTGACCAATTTTATGTAATGGACGTAATGTTTGAACAAACCTTATAAAAAAAAAAGAGTTTTTTGCTCAATGTTTTCTGTGCACTTAGGGCAATCGTAGCTTTTGAACAATGTTCTATGCAAATTTTATGTTATAAATATCTTTTTGGTGCAATTTTCAGGTTTTTTGAACAGGTTCTATACTATAAATAAATTTTCTGCACCAATTTTGATCAATTTCTTGTAATTTTCAAGCAACGTTAGTGTTAAAAGTAAGTTTTTTGCGCAATTATAAAAGGTTTTTAAAAAATATAGAATTTTTTAACATAACAATAGTCATTGAAGAACTTCGACAAGTTGAGACTGTTATTTTTAACAGTTATAATACGTTTTTAACTGTTACAGAACATATTTGACAGTAACAAAACATTTATAAAAGGTTTTTGATAAATATAAAACGGTTTGACAGTTATTAAACGTTTTAAACAGTCACTGAAGAACGTCAATAGGTCAAGAAGAGTTTAACAGTTATTTCTAACCGTTATAATACATTTTTAACTGTTACAGAACATTTGTAATATTTATATAAGATTTTTGACAAATTTAGAATTTTTTGACAGTTGTAAAACGTTTTAAACTGTCTCTTAAAAACGTCAACAAGTTAAGAACAGTTTAATTGATATTTCAAACCGTTATAATTTATTTTTAACTGTTACGGAATATTTGTGATAGTTACAAAACATTTGTAAAAGGATTTTGATTAATAAAGAATTTTTTGACAGTTATAAAACGTTTTAAACAGTCATTTAAGAACTTTGACAAGTTACGAACAGTTTGACTGTTATTTTTAACCGTTATAATACACTTTTAACTGTAACAAAATATTTTTGACAGTTACATAACATTTATAAAAGGTTTTTAACTAATGTAAAACTTTTTGACAATTATAAAACGCTTTAAACAGCCATTAAAGAACATCGATAGATTAAGAACAGTTTGATTGTTATTTCTAGCCGTTTTATTACATTTTTAACTGTTACATCACAGGTTTGACAGTTACTAAACATTTATAAAAGGTTTTTGACTCATTTGGAACTTTTTGACAGTTATAAAACGTTTTAAACTGTCATTGAAAAACGTCGACAGCTTAAGCATAGTTTGACTGTTATTTATAACCGTTATAATACACTTTTAACTGTTACAGAACACGTTTAACAGTTACAAAACATTTATCATATTTTTTTAACAAATATAGAACTATTTGACAGTTATAAAACGTTTTTAACAGTCAATAAAGAACGTCGACAGATTAAGAACAGTTGACAGTTATTTCTAATTGTTATAATATTTTTTTAACTGTTACAGAACATTTGTGACAGTTACACAACATTTATAACAGCTTTTTGACAGATATAAAATTTTTGACAGTTATAAAACATATTAAACAGTCATTGAACAACATTGACAGGTTAAGCGTAGTTTGATTATTTGTAACTGTTATAATACACTTTTAACTATTACAGAACATTTGTGACAGTTACAAATTATTTTGACAAATATAGATCTTTTTGACAGTTATAAAATGTTTTTAACAGTCATTGAAAAACGTTGACAAATTAAGAACAGTTTGAATGTTATCTCTAACCGTTATAATACACTTTTTACTGTTACAGAATAGTTTTAACAGTTACAAAACATTTATAATAGTTTTTTAAGAAATATAAAACTATTTGACAGTTATAAAACGTTTTAAACAGTCATTGAAGAACGTCGACAGATTAAGAACAGTTTGACAGTTATTTCTAACCGTTATAATATTTTTTTAACTGTTAAAGAATATTTGTGACAGATACACAACATTTATAATAGCTTTTTGACAGATATAGAATTTTTGACAGTTATAAAAATATTAAACAGTCATTGAACAACATCGACAGGTTAAGCGTAGTTTGATTGTTATTTGTAACTGTTATAATACACTTTTAACTATTACAGAACATTTGTGACAATTACAAATTATTTATAAAATGTTTTTGACAAATATAGAACTTTTTGACAGTTATAAAATGTTTTTAACAGTAATTGAAAAACGTTGACAAATTAAAAACAGTTTGACTGTTATTTGTAACCGTTATAATACACTTTTTACTGTTAGAGAACAGTTTTAACAGTTACAAAACATTTATAAAATATTTTTGATAAATATAGAACTGTTTGATAGTTTTAAAACGTTTTAAATAGTTTTTAAAAAACGTTGACAATACACATTTAACTGTTACAAAATATTTTTAACAGTTACAAAATATTTAAATTAGATTTTTGACAAATATAAAACTATTTGACAGTTATAAGACGTTTTAAACAGTCATTTAAGAACGTTGACAAATTAAGCTTAGTTTGACTGTTATTTGTAACAGTAATAATACGCTTTTAACTGTTACAAAACAAATTTGACAGTTACAAAACATTTATAAAAGGTTTTTGACAAACATAGACTTGTTTGACAGTTATAAAATGTTTTAAACAGTCATTGAAGAACGTCGACAAGTTAAGTATAGTTTGACTGTTATTTCTAACCGTTAGAATACATTTTTAACTGTTACAGAACATACTTGACAGTTACAAAACATTTATAGAAGTTTTTTGACAAAAATACAACTTTTTGACAGTTATATAACGTTTTAAACAGTCATTATAAAACGTCGACAAGTTAAAAACAATTTGACTGTTATTTCTAACCGTTATATTACACTTTTAACTGTTACAAAACATACTTGACAGTTTCAAAACATTTATAAAAAAATTTGAAAAATATTTAAAAAAATTGACAGTTATAAAACGTTTTAAATAGTCATTTAAGAACTTTGATAGGATAAGAACAGTTTGATTGTTATTTCTAACCGTTATAAAACACTTTTAAATGTTACAGAACATTTGTGACAGTTACAAAACATTTATAAAAAGTTGTTGACAAATATAAATGTTTTTGATAGTTTTAAATAGTCATTTAAAAACTTTGATAGGTTAGAAACAATTTAACTGTTATTTCTAACTGTTATAATACATTTTTAACTGTTACAGAACATATTTGACGGTTACAAAACTTTTATAAAAGATTTTTGGCAAATATAAAACTATTTGATAGTTACAAAACGTATTAAACACTCAATTAAGAACGTCGACAGGTTAGGCGAAGTTTGATTGTTATTTGTAACCGTTATATTATACTTTTAATTGTTACAAAACATTTATAGAAGGTTTTTGACTATTGTAAAACATTTTGACAATTATAAAACGTTTAAAACTGTCATTAAAGAACGTCGACAGGTTAAGTACATTTTTACTAATATTTCTAACCGTTATAATACAATTTTAACTGTTACAAAACATTTGTGACAGTTACAAAACATTTATAGAAGGTTTTTGACTAATATAGAACTTTTTGACAGTTATAAAACGTTTTAAACAGTCATTGAAAAATATCGACAAATTAAAAACACTTTGACAATTATTTATAACCGTTATTATTTTGTTAATTGTTACAAAACATTTTAACAGTAACAAAACATTTATAAAAAAATTTTGATAATTATAGAACTATTTGACAGTTTTAAAACGTTTTAAATAGTTCTTTAAAAAACGTCGACAGGTTAAGTACAGTTTCACTGCTATTTCTATATATAGTTACAATACACTTTTAACTGTTACAGAACATTTGTGACAGTTACAAAACATTTATAATAGGTTTTTGATCAACGTTGAACTTTTTGACAGTTATATAACGTTTTAAACAGTCAATAAAAAACATCGACAGGTTAAGAACAGTTTAATTGTTATTTGTAACCGTTATAATATTTCATTATTTGTAACAGAACATGTTTGACAGTTACAAAACATTTATAAAAAGATTTAAAAAACATTAAAAAAATTGACAGTTATAAACGTTTTAAATAGTCATTTAAGAACTTTGACAAGTTAAGAACAGTTTGACTGTTATCTCTAATCGTTATATTACACTTTAAATTGCTACAGAACATGTTTGACAGTTACAAAACATTTATAAAAGGTTTTTGACAAATATAAAAATTTTTGACAGTTATAAAACGTTTTGAAGAATTAAGAACAGATTGACAATTATTGCTAACCGTTATAATACATTTTTAACTGTTACAAAACATTTGTGACAATTACAAAACATTTATAATAGATTTTTGACAGATATCAAATTTTTGACAGTTATAAAACATTATAATCATTCATTTAATAACGTCGACAGGTTAAACATAGTTTAACTATTATTTATAACCATTATAATACACTTTTAACTGTTACAGAACATGTTTGACAGTTCAAAACATATATAAAATAATTTTAACAAATAAAAAAAAATTGACAGTTATAAAACGTTTCAAGGAATCATTTAAAAACTTTGATAGGTTAGAAACAGTTTGACTGTTATTTCTAACCGTTACAATATACTTTTAACTGTTACAGAACATGTTTGACAGTTACTAAACATTTATAAAAGGTTTTTGACTAATTTGAAACTTTTTGACAGTTATAAAACGTTTTAAACAGTCATTAAAAAACAATAACAGGTTAAGAACAGTTTGTCTGTTATTTATAATTGTTAGAATAAATTTTTAACTGTTACAGGATTTTTTTAACAGTTACAAATCATTTATAAAATGTTTTTGACAAATATAGAATTTTTTGACAGTTATATAATGTTTTAAAGAGTAATTATAGAACGGTGAACAGTTTCACAGTTATTTTTAATTGTTATAATACATTTTTAGCTATTACAGAACATGTTTGACAGTTACAAAACATTTATAAAACATTTTTGAACAATGTTGAACTGTTTGACAGTTATAAAACGTTTTAAACAGTCATTGGAAAACGTTGACAAGTTAAGAACAGTTTAACTGTTTTTTGTTATCGTTATAATACACTTTTAAATTTTACAGAACATTTGTGACAGTTACAAAACATTTATAAAATGTTTTTGACAAATATAATTTTTTTTTACAGTTTTAAATAGTCATTTAAAAACTTTGATAGGTTAGAAACAATTTAACTGTTATTTCTAACTGTTATAATACATTTGCAACTGTTACAGAACATATTTGACGGTTACAAAACTTTTATGAAAGATTTTTGACAAATATAGAACTATTTGATAGTTATAAAACGTATTAAACACTCAATTAAGAACGTCGACAAGTTAGGAGGAGTTTGATTGTTATTTGTAACCGTTATAATATACTTTTAATTGTTACAAAACATTTATAGAAGGTTTTTTACTATTGTAAAACATTTTGACAGTTATAAAACGTTTTAAACTGTCATTGAAGAACGTCGACAGGTTAAGTACATTTTTACTAATATTTCTAACCGATATAATACATTTTTAACTGTTACAAAACATTTGTGACAGTTACAAAACTATTATAGAAGGTTTTTGACTAATATAGAACTTTTTGACAGTTATAAAACGTTTTAAACAGTCATTGAAAAATATTGACAAATTAAAACACTTTGACAATTATTTATAACCGTTATTATTTCGTTAATTGTTACAAAACATTTTAACAGGTACAAAACATTTATAAAAGATTTTTTATAATTATAGAACTATTTGACAGTTTTAAAACGTTTTAAATAGTTCTTTAAAAAACGTCGACAGGTTAAGTACAGTTTCACTGCTATTTCTAACTGTTACAATACACTTTTAACTGTTACAGAACATTTGTGACAGTTACAAAACATTTAAAAAAGGTTTTTGATCAACGTTGAACTTTTTGACAGTTATATAACGTTTTAAACAGTCAATAAAGAACATCGACAAATTAAAAACAGTTTAATTGTTATTTGTAACCGTTATAATATTTTATTATTTGTAACAGAACATGTTTGACAGTTACAAAACATTTAAAAAACATTAAAAAAAATTGACAGTTATAAAACGTTTTAAATAATCATTTAAGAACTTTGACAAGTTAAGAACAGTTTGACTGTTATCTCTAATCGTTATATTACACTTTAAATTGCTACAGAACATGTTTGACAGTTACAAAACATTTATGAAAGGTTTTTGACAAATATAAATTTTTTTGACAGTTATAAAACGTTTTGAACATTTATTGAAGAGCGTCGACAGATTAAAAACAGATTGACAATTATTTCTAACCGTTATAATACATTTTTAACTGTTACAAAACATTTGTGACAATTACAAAACATTTATAATAGATTTTTGACAGATATCAAATTTTTGACAGTTATAAAACATTATAATCATTCATTTAATAACGTCGACAGGTTAAACATAGTTTAACTGTTATTTATAACCATTAAAATACATTTTTAACTGTTACAGAACATGTTTGACAGTTACAAAACATATATAAAAAAATTTAACAAATCAAAAAAAATTGACAGTTATAAAACGTTTCAAAGAATCATTTAAGAACTTTGATAGGTTAGAAACAGTTTGACTGTTATTTCTAACCGTTACAATATACTTTTAACTGTTACAGAACATGTTTGACAGTTACTAAACATTTATAAAAGGTTTTTGACTAATTTGGAACTTTTTGACAGTTATAAAACGTTTTAAACAGTCATTAAAAATCGGTGACATGTTAAGAACAGTTTGATTGTTATTTCTAACCGTTATAATACACTTTCAACTGTTACAAAACTTGCTTGACAGTTACAAAACATTTATAAAAGATTTATAATAATAATAATAATAATAATAATTTATTAACGCATTTGCATTTACATTTATAAACAATGTAGTACTTTTTGACAGTTGTTGACATGTTAAGCATAGTTTAACTGTTATTTGTAACTGTTATAATACACTTTTAACTGTTACAAAATATTTTTGACAGTAACAAAACATTTATAAAAAGTTTTTGACAATTGTTGAACTTTTTGACAGTTATAAAACGTTTTAACCAGTCATTAAAAAACAATAACTGGTTAAGAACAGTTTGTCTGTTATTTATAATTGTTAGAATAAATTTATAACTGTTACAGGACTTTTTTAACAGTTACAAATTATTTATAAAAAGTTTTTGACAAATATAGAATTTTTTGACAGTTATATATTGTTTTAAAGAGTAGTTATAGAACGGTGAACAGTTTCACAGTTATTTTTAATCGTTATAATACATTTTTAGCTAGTACAAAACAGGTTTGACAGTTACAAAACATTTATAAAACATTTTTGAACAATGTTTAACTGTTTGACAGTTATAAAACGTTTTAAACAGTCATTGAAAAACGTTGACAAGTTAAGAACAGTTTGACTGTTATTTGTAACCGTTATAATACATTTTTAACTGTTACAGAAAATTTTTAACAGTTACAAAACATTTATAAAATATTTTTGTTAAATATAGAATTGTTTGACAGTTTTAAAACGTTTTAAATAATTCTTTAAAAGTTAAGTACAGTGTGACTGCTATTTTTAACTGTTACAATACACTTTTAACTGTTACAGAATATTTTTAACAGTTACAAAACATTCGTAAAAGATTTTGGACAAATATATAACGTTTTAAACAGTAATTAAAGAACGTCGAACGGTTAAGAATAGTTTGACAGTTATTTTTAACCGTTTTAATAAACTTTTTAACTGTTACAGAACATGTTTGACAGTTACAGAATATTACAAAAGGTTTTTGACAAATATAGAACTTTTTGACAGTTCCTAAAACGTTTTAAAAGTCTCTTAAAAATGTTAAGAACAGTTTAATTAATATTTTTAACTGTTATAATTTATTTTTAACTGTTACAAAATATTTGTGATAGTTACAAAACATTTATAAAAGGTTTTTGGTTAATAAAGAACTTTCTGACGGTTATTAAACGTTTTAAACAGTCATTGAAGAACGTCGACAGGTTATGTACAGTTTGACTGTTATTTCTAACCGTTATATTACACTTTTAACTGTTACAGAACATTTTTGACTGTTATAAAACATTTATAAAAGGTTTTTGACCTATGTTGAACTTTTTGACAGTTATAAAACGTTTTAAACAATTTTTGCAGAACGTTAACAAGTTCAGCATAGTTTAACTGTTATTTGTAACTGTTATAATACACTTTTAACTATTACAGAACATGTTTGACAGTTACAAAACATTTATAAAACATTTTTGAACAATGTAGAACTGTTTGACAGTTTTAAAACGTTTTAAACAGTTACTGACGAACGTTGATAAGTTAAAAACAGTTTAACTGTTTTTTTTAACCGTTATATTACACTTTTAACTGTTACAGAACATGTTTAACAAATACAAAACATTTATAAAAGGTTTTTGACAAATATAGAACTGTTTGACAGTTATAAAACTTTTTAAACAGCTATTGAAGAACGTTGACAGGTTAAGAACAGTTTGACTGCTTTTTCTAACCGTAATAATATACTTTTAACTGTTACAGAATATTTGTGATAGTTACAAAACATATATAAAATGCTTTTGACCAATGGGGCCACTCCAGTTCAAAATGTTTGATGGTAATCATGCTATGGAGTACCCCACCCATCCACCCAAATGCTGGTGGTCAAGAGGTGTTGTTTGAGCAATTTTTAGCAAATATTGTGTACAATTAAGGTTTTATAAGTAATTTATAAAAAAAATGTAAACAATAATTGATTAATTTGAAGCAATAAATGCGATTTATAAAAAGTTTATGATAAATTTATTACTGAATATGTGTTTTTGAAATGATTTTTGAAAAATATTACACATTTTGTAGCTAATTTATAACTATTTCAAACAATATTTGCATGTTTTAAGCAATTTTTTACGTATTTTAAGCAATAAATGCAGGATTTATGATAAGGAAATGTGTTTTTTGTGCAATTCTTTGCAATATTACACATTATTTGCGTTTTGTAGACAATTTTTGGTTAAATTTAAATATTAATTGCTTTTTTTAAATAATTTTTGGCGTATTTTAAGCAATTTATAATCAGTTTCTTACAGGAAAAGTGTTTTCTAAATGATTTTTTGCTAACATTTTGCCAAATGGTAACCATAATTACTATTTCTTAGCAAATTTTAGTATATTTTAAGCAATTAATGCTTTTTCTAGAAAATTTGTAATGGATTTTGTGTAGAAAGTGCGTTTTATCAGCGATTTTTTGGAAATATTATGCATTTTTTGACTAATTTATAATTAATTTTGATTTTTTTAAGCAATTTTTTATCATTTTTAAGCATTAAATACATTTTTTAAAAGATTTATAATAAATTTCATCCAAAAAGTGTGTTTTTGATTTTTAAATTTAAACATAATTGTATTTTTTAAGCAATTTTTGACTATTTTTATGCATTAAATACGTTTTCTAAAAGATTTATGATAAATCTCATTCAAAAAATATGTTTTTTAAGCAATTTTTTGCAAATTTAACGCACGATTTGTGTTTCTTGGCTAATTTTCAAATAAATTTAAATTTAATTTGCGTTTTTAAGCGATTTTTGAATGAATTTTATGCAATAAATGGTTTTTTAGTAGATTTATGACGGATTTTTTACAGAAAAATGTGATTTGTTGCAAATATTGCACAATTTTTAATTAATTTTAAAAAAGATTTGCATTATTTGAGCAATTTTTGATTTATTTTAAGCCATAAATGCCATTTTTAAAAAAATTCTGACAATTTTCTTATAAGAAATGTAGTTTTTGAGTGATTTTTTGCAAATATCACGCATGATTTGCGTTTTGTAGCCAATTTTTAATTTATTTTAAACAAAAATTGTGTTTTATAAACAATTTTTGATTAATTCCAAACAATAAATGCGTTTTCTAAAAAATGTATGGTACATTTTTTACAGAAAAAATGTTTTTTTGAGCTATTTTTTTGCAAATATCTTTTAATTTAGTTGTAATCAAAAATAGGTTTTGGCGCAGTCGGTAGGATTTATCTGTAGTACACATTTAACGGTTTTAAACTGCTTTGATAATTAAAATTATCAGTAGATTTGTTTAAGATATTTACTATGCGTTTCAATTGTTTTTCCTAAACTTTAATAAAAATGTTGCATGATCCTTCAGCATAATAAACATGATGAGATTGCTGGATTACTCTCTGGTATGGATATGCTGAATATTGTAAAGAATTGCAAAAAGTGTCAATAGTATTGGTCGATCCAAGTTAAAACATGCGAATAAATAAATGCAATGAATTCTTATTGTGCGAAAGATATATATTTATTTTTTTGAATGTGGCGCACCCCGCTGGGGCTTAAACAGTGGCGCGCTGCAGAGCGTTATTGCATTTTCCTTTCTAATCTAATCCCCGCATTGTGTGCTTTGCTCACTCCGCTTTTTTAAAAAGTATCACGCCCCGGAGTGATGAAATAGGTAATTTCCCGCGATGGAAATAAGAACAATTCTTTACGCTGTCCCCGGATATAAAAGAAAGGGGCTCACTTTAACAAATCATAACCAACATTATTTATAATTTCCACCTGAAAAATTTATCAATTTTAGTAAAATAAATAAATGTTATCTTATGGGAGAAGAAGAAGAAGGGGGTGGTTTTTATTAGCAGGGTTGGCATGCGCGTTTTGATGCTGTTGGGTGGCGTCGCGACGGCAGCACTCGCGCCAGTTGCGGGAGTAACGCGATCCCGAACGCCGGTTGCATCCGGAACGGAACGCGATAACACGCGCGTGATAATTTAATAAAATTAATATATTAACGCTGTGTGTGCATTGTGCTTGGGATAACAAACTGAACTACAAATTATTAAATTAAAAGGTGCGTTTGTAGCTATAATTAATTTTTTTAATTAAAATCAAAGATGGATGGTGTTACAATTTATTTTTTTAGATTAAATGTTATTTATTTATTTAAATCCTGAATTTGACAGGCTTTTAAATTTGCCTAAAAACAATTTTATATATTTCAGTAATATAGAGATGTATTCATGTTCTTTGGACATAATAATTTGTAATGCGCCCGGCGCCTTCGCCATTTGTATTCAGACTACCTGCAAAGTAGGGAGATGTATACAACATGCTCAGACTTTTATTACATTTCGTCGAATTTCACAAATGATACGGAATTTATCTTCACATATGACATGGCAATTTTTTTTACATTTTATCAAATAACTTTAGTACATGAGGGATTAAATTAAAATTGAAATGATTTATTATTTATTAAGTAATGCCTATAATAAACTTAAACAAAATTTCGATTTTTTTAAACTGAGGTTACATTGTTTAAAATATAAATAAAGTCAAAATTTTGATTGTAGCTTCAGCACAAGTACACTAAGATGTGCTTTAACAAAATCTAAAAAAAAAAAAGTTAAAAAAAAAATTAATAGAACATATAAATTTTGAAATTACTGACTTGTTCTTGAATAAATATACTATTAGTCAAATTTTTAATTTTAGTTTATAATAACTGTGTCCTCAGCTTCATTATAAGTAAGACAGAAATTTAAAAAATTTACAAAAATGATTAAAAAAACAGTTTTTAATAAATCAATTAATTTTTTAGATTGCTCACTTTTGTACATTAAATGTACTAAAATTAATTATAACTTGGACTTTAGTTTATTATAATTGTGTTCTCAACTTTATTATTAGTAAAACAAAATTTAAGAAAATTAAAAAAAAAAACAATTTTTAATAAAATTAGTTTACTAACATTTTGTGCATTAAATGTACTACACTTAATCATAATTTGGACTTACTTTTATAATAATTGTGTCCTCAGCTTTACTATTAATGAGACGAAATTTAAGATTTTTACAAAAATTAAGAAAAATTATTTTTATGTTTTCAAACTAGCCCAAGTGTTTGTTACTAAGAAACTTGTTAACTCTAGTAACATCTGTCAGTCATTTTCTTCTGTGTGTGTGTTAGCTGCAGGAGTACGATAAGTGGTACAAACATTTTATTCCTGAACAACAACCACTTGGGCGGGTGGGCGAAGAACACGTTTTCAAATTATTGACGCAAATTTTATAAACAGTGTTTCCGCCCACCCGCCCAAGTGTATGTTATCAAGAAATTTGTTACGTAATTTTTCTCTTGTAACTAAGTCACATCTGTCAGTCATTCTCTCGTGTATGTTAGCTACAAGAACACGATCGATGGTAGTTATATTTAATTCCTGGATAACAAACATTTAGGCGGGTGGGCAGGGAACACATTCTTAAACTATTGACGCAGAGTTTAAAAACAATGTTCCCGCCCACCCGCCTAATTGTTTGTTATCAAAAAACTTGGTACGTCACTTCTTTCTTGTAACTAAGTGACAACTGTCAGTCATTTTTTTTGTTCTCAGTTGGCGGGGAACACATTTTTAAACTACCAGATTGGATTTTAAAAACTGTATTCCCGCCCACCCACCCAAGTGTTTGTTATTAAGAAACTAAGTGACATTTAACAGTCAATTTCTGTGTATTTTAGCTGTAAGAACATGATAGGTAGTATTAGCATTTAATACCTGGATAACAAACACTTGAGTGGATGGGCGGGGAACACATTATTAAACTACCGGAACGGATTCTAAAAACTGTGTTTCCGCCCACCCGCCGAATTGTTTGTTATCAAGAAATTTGTTACGTCACTTTTCTCTTGTAACTAAGTGACATCTGTCAGTCATTCTCTTGTATGTTAGCTAGAGGAACATAGTAAATAGTAGTAACATTTAATTCCTGGATAACAAATACTCGGGCGGGTGAGCGGGGAACACATTTTTAAATTACTCTAGCAAATTTTAAAATTTTTGTTCCCGCCCACCCGCCCAAGTGTTTGTTATCAAGAAACTTGTTACGTCACTTCTCTTTTGTAACTAAGTGACATCTGTCAGTCATTCTCTCGTATGTTAGCTGCAGGAACATAGTAAATGGTAGTAACATTTCATTCCTGGATAACAAACACTCTGGCGAGTGAGCGGGGAACACATTTTTAAATTACTCTAGCGGATTTTTAAAACTTTGTTCCCGCCCACCCGCCCAAATGTTTGTTACCAAGAAATTTGTTACGTAATTTCTCTTTTGTAACTAAGTGACATCTGTCAGTCATTCTCTCGTGTGTTTTAGCTGCAGAAACACGACCGGTGGTAGTAATATTTAATTCTTGGATAACAAACACTTGGGCAGGTGGGCGGGGAACACGTTTTCAAATTATCGGCGCAAGTTTTATAAACTGTGTTCCCACCCACCCGCCCAAGTGTTTGTTATCAAGAAGCTTGTTACGTCACTTCTCTCTTGTAACTAAGTGACTTCTGTCAATCATTCTCTTGCGGGTGTTAGCCTCAGGAAGACGATAGGTGGTAGTACTAATTAATTCCTAGATAACAAACACTTGGGCGGGTGGGCGGGGAACACGTTTTTAAACTGTTTACGCAGAATTTAAAAACATATTAAGTCACTTCTCTTTTGTAACCTTAGTGACATCTGTCAGTCATTCTTTTGTGTGTGTTAGCTGCAGGAATACGATAGGTGATATTAACATTTAATTTTTTAATAACAAACACTTGGGTGGGTGGGCGGGGTACACAATTTAAAATTACTGACGCAAAATTTAAAAACTTTGTTTCCACTCAAGTGTTTGTTATCAAAAAGTTTATTACGTCACTTTTTTCTTGTAACTAAGTAAAAACTATCAGTCATTCTTTTGTGTGTGTTAGCTGCAGGAACACGATAAATAGTAGTAATATTTAATTTTTGGATAACAAACACTTGGGCGGGTGGACGAGGAACACATTTTTAAACTACCGGATTGAATTTTAAAAACTATGATCCCGCCTACCCCCAAAGAGTTTCTTATCAAGAAACTTATAACGTGATTTTTCTCTTGTAACTAAGTGACATCTGTCAGTCATTTTCTTGTGCATTTTAGCTCCAGGAACTCGATAGGTGATATTAGCATTTAATTCCTGGATAACAACACTTGGGCGGGTGGGCGGGGAACACATTAAACTACCGGAGCGGATTTTAAAAACTGTGTTTCAGCCCACCCGCCCAATTGTTTGTTATCAAGAAACTTGTTACGTCACTTCACTCTTGTAACTAAGGGACATCTGTCAGTCATTTTCTTGTATGTTAGCTGCCGGAACATAGTAAATGGTAGTCACATTTAATACCTAGATAACAAACACTCGGGCGGGTGAGCGGGGAACACATTTTTAAATTATTTTTGCGGATTTAAAAACTTTGTTCCCGCTCACCCGCCCAAGTGTTTGTTATTAAAAAACTAGTACGTCACATTTTTCTTCTAACTAAGTGACATCTGTCAGTCATTCTTATATTTGTGTTAGTTACATTATCACGATAGGTGGTAGTAATATTTAAATTCTGGATAACAAACACTCGGGCGGGTGGGCAGGTAACATGTTTTTAAACTACCGACGCAGATTTTAAAAACTTTGTTCCCGCCTACCCGCCCAAGTGTTTGTTATCAAGAAACTTGTTACGTCACTTTTCTCTTGTAACTAAGTGACATCTGTCAGTTAATCTCTCGTGTGTTTTAGCTGCAGGAACACAATAAGAGGTAGTAATATTTATTTTCTGGACAACAAACACTTGGGTGGGTGGGCGGGGTACACGTTTTTAAATTACTGACGCAGAATTTAAAAACTTTATTCTTGCCCACTCGTTCAAATGTTTGTTGTCAAGAAATTTGCTACGTCACTTCTCTTTTGTAACTAAGTGACATCTGTCAGTTTTTCTTTTGTGTGTGTTAGCGGCATTATCACGATAGATGGTAGTAATATTTAAATTCTTGATAACAAACACTCGGACGGGTGGGCAGGTAACACGTTTTCAAACTACCGGCGCAGAATTTAAAAACTTTGTTCCCGCCCACCCGCCCACCCGCCCAAGTGTTTGTTATCAAGAAACTTGGTACGTCACTTTTCTCTTGTAACTAAGTGACATCTGTCAGTCAATCTTTTGTGTGTGTTAGCTGCAGGATCAAGATAGTTGGTAGTATCATTCAATTTTTAGATAACAATTACTTGGGTGGGTGGGCGGGGTACACGTTTTTAAATTACTAGAGCGGATTTTAAAATTGTTATCCCGCCCACCCGCCCAGGTGTTTGTTATCAAAAAGCTAATTACGTCTCTTTTCTCTTGTAACTAAGTGACATCTGTCAATCATTCTCTCTCTTGTGCAGCTGCAAGAACACGATGGGTGGTAGAAATATTAAATTTCTAAATAACAAACACTTGGGCGGGTGAGCATGGAACACATTTTTAAACTTTTAAAGCAAATTTTTAAAACTTTGTTCCCGACCACCCGCCCAAGTGTTTTTTATCAAGGAACTAGTACGTCACTTTTCTTTTGTAATTAAGTGACATCTGTCAGTCTTTTTCTTGTGTGTGTTAACTGCAGGAACACGATATGTGGTAGTAACACGTCTTCAAACTACTGACCCAGAATTTAAAATTTTTGTTTCCGCCCACCCGTCCAAGTGTTTGTTATCAAGAAACTTATTACGTCATATCTTTCTTTTAACAAAGTGACATCTGTCAGTTATTCTCTCGTGTGTGTTAGCTGTAGGATTACGATAGGTGGTAGTAATATTTAATTTTTGGATAACAAACACTTGAGTGGGTGGGCGGGTTACACGTTTTTAAATTACTAGAGCGGTCTTTAAAAACTATATTCCCGCCCACCCGCCCAGGTGTTTGTTATCAAAAAGCTAGTTACTTCACTTCTCTCTTGTAACTAAGAACTAAGTGACATCTGTCAATCATTCTCTTGTGTGTGTTTTTTGCAGGAAAACTTTTTCCCGCCCACTCGCCCAAGTGTTTGTTATCAAGGAACTAGTACGTCACTTTTCTTTTGTAACTTAGTGACATCTGTCAGTCTTTCTCTTGTGTGTGTTAACTGCAGGAACACGATAGGTGGTAGTAATATTTTATTCCTAGATAACAATCACTTGGGGTGGGGGGCGGGGAACACGTTTTCAAACTACTGACCCAGAATTTAAAATTTTTTGTTCCCGCCCACCCGTCTAAGTGTTTCTTATCAAGAAGTTTGTCACGTCACTTTTCTTTTGTAACTAAGTGACATATGTCAGTCAATCTCTCGTGTGTGTTACTGCAGGAACACGATGAGTGGTAGTAAGATTTAATTTCTGGATAACAAACACTTGGGTGGGTGGGCAGGTAACACGTTTTTAAACTACTGACGCAGAATTTAAAAACTTTGTTCCCGCCCACCCGCCCAAGTGTTTGTTATCAAGAAACTTGGTACGTCACTTTTCTCTTGTAACTAAGTGACATCTGTCAGTCAATCTTTTGTGTGTGTTAGCTGCAGGAACACGATAGGTGGTAGTAACATTAAATTCTTGAATAACAAACACTTGAGCGGGTGGGCGGGGAACACATTTTTAAATTACTAAAGCGGATTTTAAAAACTGTATTTGCGCCCACCCGCTTAGGTGTTTGTTATCAAAAAACCTGTTACGTCACTTCTCTTTTGTAACTAAGTGACATCTGTCAATCAATTTTTTTGTGTGTGTTAGCTGCAGAAACACGACAGGTAATAGTACTATTAAATTTCTGGATAACAAACACTTGGGGGGGTGGGCGGGGTACACGTTTTCAAATTACTGACGCAGAATTTAAATACTATGTTTCTGCTCACCCGCCTAAGGGTTTATTATCAAAAAGCTTGTTACGTCACTTCTCTCTTGTAACTAAGTGACATCTGTCATTCTCTCGTGTGTGTTACTGCAGGAACACGATGGGTGGTAGTAAGATTTAATTTCTGGATAACAAACACTTGGGCCTGTGGGCGGGTGGGCGGGGAACACGTTTTCAAACTATTTACGCAGAGTTTAAAAACTTTGTTTCCGCCCACCCGCCCAAGTGTTTGTTATCAAAAAACTTGTTACGTCACTTTTCTCTTGAAACTAAGTGACATCTGTCAGTCAATTTTTCGTGTGTGTTAGCTGCAGGAACACGATAGGTGGTATTAACATTTAATTTCTGGATAACAAACACTTGAGCGGGTGGGCGTGGTACACGATTTTAAACTATTGAAGTAAATTTTAAAAACTGCGTTCCCGCCCACCCGCCCAAGTGTTTCTTATCAAAAAATTAGTACGTCCCCTTTTTCTTCTAACTAAAAGACATCTGTCAGTGAATCTCTTTTGTGTGTTAGCTGCTGGAACACAATTGGTGGTGGTGCTTAGCAAACACTTGAGCGGGTAATTGGGAAACTAATGAAATTTATTTAATTTATCAAAAACTGTTCTAGTGTTTATAATTTATTATTATTTAATAGTTGTGAGGTTTGCGACTCGACTAATTATGGTTTTTTACAAAACTAAGTAATTAAAATTGCAAATTTTATTTTATCAATTTTTATTTTCTAATTTAATTTGCAATTTGATTTGAAAAAAATAGTAATTAGATGGTTTGGAATTTGGCTAAATGTAGTTCAATATTTAATTAAATTTAAAAAATTTAAAAAAATCAATTTTTTGAATTTATTTTTCAAAATATGGTTTGAAACTTGATTAAATTATGATTTGTAACTTAAATAAAGCATTATGAATTGATTAAAATTGAATTTAAAGTCTATGTATTTGTTTTTTTTTTTAATTTTATGGTTTGCAACCTGACTAAGTTTGGTTTTTAACTTGACTGAACTGATTGCAAACAATTAAATTTGTTAATAAAATCAATATGCAACTTTAAAATCAAATAAAATTATTTGTGGTTTGTTACTTAGCTAAATTTAGTTTGCAAATTGACTAAATTGCTAAAATCATTAAAAAAATTAATTAGTTTTACCAAAAATTGTATGGTAGAATCCGTTGCGTAAAAAATCTGTTTAGTAATTTTTATGGTTTACAACTTTTGTTTCAAAATTAATGTAAGAATAATTGCAATCACATAAATGTAGATTAAAATTGCATAAAACTGTTATATTAGTAATTTTTTAATATAATAAACTACATTTCCTAGATGGTTCAGTTTGAGTCTCAGCTAAATTTGGTTTGCAACTTGACTAAATTTGTTTAAATTAATTGGTTGCATGATTTGTAAAAAATATATGCTTTTATGGTTTGCAACTCGACTAAATTTGGTTTGTAACTTAACTAAATTGATTTTAATTATAATAAAACTAACAAATAATTTTGCAATCAAAAAATTGTTATTTACTAATATTTGTAGTTAACTAAATTTAGTTTGTATTTTGTATGGTTTGCAAACTTGATTGGCAAATTTACAAAAATGGATGTAGTTAATTAAAATTTGTTTTATTATTTATTCATAATTCATTTTGTGCATAAATAATTAAATTGATTCATTTGTGTTGTTTGCAGTGCGGCTGAATTTGGTTTGTGTCTTGACTAAATTGGTTCTGATTAGTTAAGTTTGCGGATACAATAAGTATTTTGTTTTGTGGAAAGGTAAACTTAAATGATTTGCAACTTAAGTTAAATTTGGTTTGAAACTTGACTAAATTGATTACAGTTTTTAAATCAATCTAGAGTTATTGCAATGCAACAATTTAACATTAGAAAACAAAAATTTAATCTAGAGTCAATTGCAAAGCGACAAATTAGCGCTTATAAAAGAATATTTATTATAGTCAATCGCGAAGCGACAAACTAAAGTTGGAACAAGTATTACTAATCTAGAATCAATTGCAAAGCAACAAATTAACGCTGAAAAGAGATTTGATATTTTTTAAATTTTTAAATTTTTTTTGACCTTCTGAAAAAAAATTTAAAAGTTGTTATATATTTTTTAGTGATTTGTAGAGTTTTTTGGGCCCACTGAGGATTTTTGAGTTTTTTTTTTGTTTACTTTTGTTGGATTTTTTTAGGGTTTTTTGGGCTTTTTAAAAAAATTATGTTAAATTTATTTTTTGTTGAGTTTTTAGAGGTTTTGTAGATTTTCTAAATTTTTTTGGTCTTTTGATTCCTAGTGATTTTTTTAGTTTTCCTTCAAAGTTTTTTTTAAATTTGTTGAAACATTTTAGTTTTGTTATGGGAATATTTTTAAGTTTTCAATCTTTTGAGAATCTTTTTAGACTTTCTAAAAGTTTTTTTAAATTTAATTAATATTTTTTTTAGACTTTTTAAAACTTTTAATGTTTTTTTAGTTTTGTAATTTTTTAAAATTATGTTAGTAATTTTTATGGGATTTTTGTAAGTTTTTTTAAGCTATTTGAAATTTTGAAGTTTTTTGGGTTTTGATTTTTTTGTAACTTTTGGAAGTTTTTTTAGGTTTTTTAAAAGTCTTTAAAAGTTATCAAAGTTCTAATAATTATTTTAAGATTTTTTAGAATTTTGTTGGGCTTTCTGAGAGTGTTTTTAATTTTTTGTTTTGTTTTTTTATTTTTTTAGTTTTTTTTATGGTTTTTATCACTTTTTGAGTTTTTTTTTTTAAATTTTTTAAATTTTTTAGATTTTCAAGAAATTTTTTGAGAGTTTTATTAAATATTATGAGATTTCTCTGAATTATTTAAAAAATTTTATTACATATTTGCTTTAACAAAAATGTCAATAATGTAAGTTTTCAAGGTAAAATCATTTCAAACATTAAAAACTGATTCGACAAATAATTAATTTCAAAAAAATAATAATCCTACAATCAGTGCAAAACTGTCAAAAAAGTTTCAGTGTATATAGATTTATTATATTTTCGCCCCCTCGCTTTAATTCCGCCGATTTGCACACAAAGAGTTTATCTCTTGCCTCAGCTTTAATCAGATTTATTCGCAAGTTTCGTGCCGCTAATGCATTATTAAGGGGGCACCCCTTCATTATTCATATCGCAGCATTATTTAATGGGATTCCGTTAAAACAATGATTTTGTTTGTGTTGTTCCTTACTTGGCTTCGCTATGAAGAAATAAAATGGAACCTTTTAAATATTAATGCAGTCCTGCTCTCTTGGGTCGCACAAATCAAGGATTTGCGACTTTCAAGCATTCGAGGATTACGTTTATTTAATAATTTGATTTATTTGAAATAAATTGTATTGAATTCAAAACAGCTGCATTTTTCCCATAATATTTAATAAATATTCTATTGTATTCATTTGTATACAATTCAATTGTTTCAATGTAGTTTTAATTAGTCATTGATGTGGCCGGTCGCATTCACCATTTGTGAGTCGATTGGTGCTCATTGTGGTTTAATCTTACATGAATCGTTGCGAGCCGTTGGATCCCCCGCAGCGGCTAATGGCAGTCAATCAATCCGTTTGGTGAATGACCGCTCTGTTAATTGGGATTCCGAGTCACCATGGCATATTATTGCAGCAGTATTGCTACGACATACATTGCCTGCACGATGCAGGTTTACATGACCTGTTTGCCACGACGGCATGACGCCTCAAATTCGCACAAATCCACAATTACGACCAATTATCTAATAACGAGGCGATTGAAAGACGTTTGCTACAAAATAATTTAGTAATAGGGTGATTAACAAATTCCGAATTTGTGCTTAATTTACGTTTATTATTTTTAATGTTTTTTCTTTTAAGTTGTTATGGTTTTTTTGAGATTTTTTGGGTTTTTTCTGACTTTTGCTTTAATTTAATACAAAACTTGATATGTTTATTCTAATTTCTTCCCAGTACCTTAGTTAATCACCTCAAAAATAAAACTTTAAAATAACTTTACAAATACTCATGTGCTAATTAAATATAAAAATAAAACCTCAGTTGCTTTAAGTTGAAATCAACATATGTGTAAACAAATAAGATCATTACTGAGATGACCTCAATAATTTAATAATAAAAATGCAGAAGGGACTAAAATTGGTTAAATTTGATACCAAACTCAAAGTGTTTATTTTATTTTATTATCTGTACCCTCAGTTAACCTCAACCATAACCTAAAAAAAAACTTTACAATTACTTATGTCTAAAAAATATAAAGAAATAAAACCTCAGTTACTTTAATTCAAAATCAAAATATGTGTGAATAAATGAAGTCTTCAGTAAGTTGACCTCAATAATAAAAAAAATGCAGTACACAGTAAAGTAACTTAATAAAACCAAGTTTAGTATTTGCAAATTTTGTAAGCGCAACCTAGAATTACTACAGATTTAGTTCTTATAGCAATTTTTCTAAATTAAAATTTGCAAAATAAACAAAATACGCTTTTCAAGCGCAGTTTAAACCAAAATCAAAGGTTTTAAGATAAGTGCAGTTAAGTAATATAATAAAACCAAGTTTGTACTTGCAAATTTTGCAACCGCAACTTAGAATTACTACAGGTTTAATTTTTTTTGTAATTTTTCTGAATCAAAATTTTCAAGTTAAACAAAATATAGTTTTTAAGCGCAGTTTAAACTGAAATTTAAGGTTTTAAAATAAGTGCAGTTAAGTAATTAAATGAAACCAAGTTTTCTATTTGCAAATTTTGCAACCGCAACCTAGAATTACTACAGATTTAGTTCTCATTGTAATTTTTTTGAATCAAAATTTGCAAATTAAACAAACTATAGTTTTTAAGCGCAGTTAAAACCAAAATCAAAGGTTTCAAAATAAGTGCAGGTAAATAATTTAATGAAACTAAGTTTTTTACTTGCAAATTTTGCAACCGCAACCTAGAACTACTACAGGTTTAGTTTTTAATGCAATTTTTCTGAATCAAAATTTGCAAGTTAAACAAAATATAGTTTTTAAGCGCAAAATTAATCAAAATCTGAGATTTCAAAATAAGTGCAGTTTAGTAATTTAATGAAACCAAGTTTTCTACTTTTATATTTTTAAACCATAACTTAGAATTACTACAGATTTAGTTTTTATTGCAATTTTTCTGAATCAAAATTTGCAAAATAAACAAAATTAGGTTTTTAAACGCAGTTTAAACTAAAATCAACAATTTCAAGATAAGTGCAGTTGAGTAATTTAATAAAACTAAGTCTTTTTACTGCAAATTTTGCAACCACATCTTAGAATTACTACAAGTTTAGTTTTTATTACAATTTTTTTGAATGAAAATTTGCAAAATAAACAAAATTTGGTTTTTAGCGCAGTTTAAACAAAAATCGAAGGCTTTGAAATAAATGCAGTTAAGTAATTTATTAAAACTAAGTCTTCTACTTGCAAATTCTGCAACCGCAACATGGAATTACTACAGGTTTATTCTTTATTACAATTTTTCTGAATCAAATTTTGCAAAATAAACAAAATTTGGTTTTCAGGCGCAGTTTAAATCAAAATCAAAGGTTTAAAGATAAGTGCTGTTAAGTAATTCAATAAAACCAAGTCTTCTATTTGCAAATTTTACAACCGCAACCTAGAATTACTACAGGTTTAGTCTTTATTACAATTTTTCTGAACCAAAATTTGCAAAATAATCAAAATAGGGTTTTTAAGCGCAGTTTAAACCAAAATCAAAAGTTTTAAGATAAGTGCAGTTGAGTAATTTAATAAAACCAAGTCTTCTACTTGCAAATTTTGCAACCGCATCCTAGAATTACTACAGATTTAGTTCTTATTGCAATTTTTCTGAATCAAAATGTGCAAATTAAACAAATTATGAGTTTTAAGCGCAGTTTAAACCAAAATCAAAGATTTTAAGATAAGTGCAGTTCAGTAATTTAATAAATCCAATTTTTCTTTTTGCAAATTTTGCAACCGCAATTTTAAATTGCGGTTGCAAAACAATTTATCTGAATCAAAATTTGCAAATTAAACAAAATATGGTTTTGAAGCGCAGTTCAAACCAAAATCAAGGTTTCAAGATAAGTGCAGTTTAGTAATTTAATGAAACCAAGTTTTCTACTTTTATATTTTTAAACCATAACTTAGAATTACTACAGATTTAGTTTTTATTGCAATTTTTCTGAATCAAAATTTGCAAAATAAACAAAATTAGGTTTTTAAACGCAGTTTAAACTAAAATCAACAATTTCAAGATAAGTGCAGTTGAGTAATTTAATAAAACTAAGTCTTTTGACTGCAAATTTTGCAACCACATCTTAGAATTACTACAAGTTTAGTTTTTATTACAATTTTTTTGAATGAAAATTTGCAAAATAAACAAAATTTGGTTTTTAGCGCAGTTTAAACAAAAATCGAAGGCTTTGAAATAAATGCAGTTAAGTAATTTATTAAAACTAAGTCTTCTACTTGCAAATTCTGCAACCGCAACATGGAATTACTACAGGTTTATTCTTTATTACAATTTTTCTGAATCAAATTTTGCAAAATAAACAAAATTTGGTTTTCAGGCGCAGTTTAAATCAAAATCAAAGGTTTAAAGATAAGTGCTGTTAAGTAATTCAATAAAACCAAGTCTTCTATTTGCAAATTTTACAACCGCAACCTAGAATTACTACAGGTTTAGTCTTTATTACAATTTTTCTGAACCAAAATTTGCAAAATAATCAAAATAGGGTTTTTAAGCGCAGTTTAAACCAAAATCAAAAGTTTTAAGATAAGTGCAGTTGAGTAATTTAATAAAACCAAGTCTTCTACTTGCAAATTTTGCAACCGCATCCTAGAATTACTACAGATTTAGTTCTTATTGCAATTTTTCTGAATCAAAATGTGCAAATTAAACAAATTATGAGTTTTAAGCGCAGTTTAAACCAAAATCAAAGATTTTAAGATAAGTGCAGTTCAGTAATTTAATAAATCCAATTTTTCTTTTTGCAAATTTTGCAACCGCAATTTTAAATTGCGGTTGCAAAACAATTTATCTGAATCAAAATTTGCAAATTAAACAAAATATGGTTTTGAAGCGCAGTTCAAACCAAAATCAAGGTTTCAAGATAAGTGCAGTTTAGTAATTTAATGAAACCAAGTCTGTTACTTGCAAATTTTGCAACCGCAACCTAGAAATACTACAGGTTTATTTCTTATTGCAATTTATCAGAGTCAAAATTTGCAAAATAAACAAAATATAATTTTTAAACGCAGTTTAAACCAAAATTAAAGGTGTCAAGATAAGTGCAGTAAAGTAATTTAAGGAAACCAAGTATTCTACTTGCAAATTTTGCAACCTCAACTTAGAATTACTACAGGTTTAGTTCTTATTACAATTTTTTTAAATCAAAATATGCAAAGTAAACAAAATATAGTTTTTAATCGCAGTTTAAACTAAAATTAAAGGTTTTAACGTAAGTTCAGTTGAGTAACATAATTACAGCAAGTCTTTTACTTGCAAATTTTGCAACCGCAACCTAGAATTACTTTAGGTTTAGTTTTTATTGCAATTTTTCTGAATGTAAATTTGCAAAATAAACAAAATATAGTTTTTAAGCGCAGTTTAAACCAAAGTCAAAGGTTTTAAGATAAGTGCAGTTATGTAACATAAAAAAATTAAATCTTGTATTTCTTAATTTTGCAACCGCAACTTAGAATTATTACAGATTTATTTCTTGTTGCAATTTTTCTGAATCAAAATTTGCAAAATAAACAAGATATGGGTTTTAAGCGCAGTTTAAACTAAATTCAAAGGTTTCAAGATAAGTGCAGTTAATCAATTTGATAAAAGTAAGTCTTCTACTTGCAAATTTTGCAATCGCAACCTAGAACTATTACAGATTTTGTTCTTATTGCAAGTTTTTTGAATCAAAATTTGCAAAATAAACAAAATATGGTTTTAAGCGCAGTTTAAACCAAAATTAAAAATTTCAAGATACGTGCGGTTAAGTAATTTAATAAAACCAAGTCAACTACTTGCAAATTTTGCAACAGCAACCTAGAATTATGATAGGTTTAGTTGTTATTGCAATTTTACTGAATCAAATTTTTTAAATTAAACAAAAAAATTGGTTTTTAAGCGCAATTTAAACTAAAATCAGAATTTTTTAGATAAGTGCAGTAAAGAAACTTAATAAAACCAAGTCTTGTACATACTAATTTTGCAACCGCAACTTAGAATTATTACAGATTTAGTTTTTATTGCAATTTGTCTGAATCAAAATTTGCAAATTAAACAAAATATAATTTTTAAGCGCAATTTAAACCAAAATTAAAGGTTTTAAGATAAGTGTAGTGAAGTAATTTAAGGAAACCAATTTTTCTTCTTGCAATTTTTTTAACCGCAACTTAAAATTACTTTAGGTTTAATTCTTATTGCAATTTTTTGGAATCAAAATTTGCAAATTAAACAAAATATGGGTTTTAAGCGCAGTTTAAACAAAAATCAAACCTCTCAAGATAAGTGCAGTTAAGTAACCTAATAAAACCAAGTCTTGTGCTTGCAAATTTTGCAACCGTAACTTAGAAATATTACAGGTTTAGTTCTTATTACAATTTTTCTGAATCAAAATTAGCAAAACAAACAAAATATGGTTTTTAAGCGCAGTTTAAACCAAAATCAAGAGTTTTAAGATAAGTTCAGTTGAGTTATTTAATGAAACCAAGTTTTTTACTTGCAAATGTTTGGAACCGCAACCTAGAATTACTTCAGATTTAGTTCTTATTACAATTTTTTTGAACTAAAATTTGCAAAATAAACAAAACATAGTTTTTAGGCGCAGTTTAAACCAAAATTAGGGGTTCTACGATAAGTTAAGTTAAGTATTTTAATGAAACAAAGTTCTCTACTTGCAAATTTTTCAACCGCAACCTACAATTACTACAGGTTTAGTTTTTATTGCAATTTTTCTGAATCAAAATTTGCAAATTAAACAAAATATAGTTCTTAAGCGCAGTTTCAACAAAAATCAAAAGTTTTATGATAAGTGCAGTTAAGTAATTTAATAAAACCAAGTCTTCTACTTGCAAGTTTTGCAACCGCAATCTAGAATTACTACAGGTTTAGTTTTGATTGCAATTTTTTGGAATCAAAATGTGCAAAAAATAAACAAAATATGGTTTTTAAGCGCAGTTTAAACCAAAATCTAAAATTTCAAGATAGGTGCAGTTAAATAATTTAATGAAACCAAGTTTTCTTTTTGCAAACTTTGCAACCGCAACCTAGAATTACTACAGATTTAGTTCTTATTGTAATTTTTCTGAATCAAAATTTGCATTTTAAACAAAATATGGTTTTTAAGAGCAGTTTAAACTAAAATTTAAGGTTTCAAGATAAGTGCAGTAAAGTATATTATTAAAACTATGTCATTTATTTGCAAGTTTTGCAACCGCAACTTAAAATTACTACAGGTTAAGTTTTTATTGTAATTTTTCTGAATCAAAATTTGCAAGTTAAACAAAATATGGTTTTTAAGAGCTGTTTAAACTAAAGTTTAAGGTTTTAAGATAAGTGCAGTTAAGTAATCAAATGAAGCCAAGTTTTCTTCTTGCAAATTTTGCAACCGCAACCTAGAATTACTACAGGTTTAGTTCTTATTGCAGTTTTTCTAAAACAAAATTTGCAAATTAATAAAAAATATGGTTTTTAAGCGCAGTTTAAACCAAAATCAAAGGTTTTAAGATAAGTGCAGTAAAACAATTTAATGAAACCAAGTCTTCTACTTGCAAATTTTGCAACCTCAACCTATTATCACAAGTTTAGTTTTTATTGCATTTTTTCTGAATCAAATTTTGCAAAATAAACAAAATATGGTTTTTAAGCGCAGTTTAATAAAAAATCAAAAGTTTTAAGATAAGTGCAGAAAAGTTTCTTAAGAAAACCAAGTCTTCTACCTGCAAATATTGCAATCGCATCTTAGAATTACTACAGGTTTAGTTCTTATTGCAATTTTTCTGAATCAAAATTTTCAAATTAAACAAAATATGGTTTTTAAGCGCAATTTAAACCTGAAACAAAGGTTTTAAGATAAGTGCAGTTACGTAATTTAATAAAACCAAGTCTTCTACTTTCAAAATTTGCAACCGCAATCTAGAATTATTATAAGTTTAGTTCTTATTGCATTTATTGGAATCAAAATTTGCAAATTAAATAAAATATTGTTTTTAAGCTCAGTTTAAACCAAAATCAAAAGTTTTATAATAAGTGCAGTTAAATAATTTAATGAATCCAATTTTTTTTCTTGCAAATTTGGCAACCGCAACCTAAAATTACCACAGATTTAATTTTTATTACATATTTTCTGAATCAAAATTTGCAAAATAAACAAAATATGGTTATTAAGCGCAGTTTAAACCAAATTCAAAGATTTTCAGATAAGTGCAGTTAAGTAACTTAATAAAACCAAATCTTCTACTAACAAATTTTGCACCCGCAACCTAAAATTATTACAGGTTTAGTTCTTATTACAATTTTTCTGAATCAAATTTTTCAAATTAAACAAAATATATTTTTTAAGAGCAATTTAATTCAAAATCAAAGGTTTTAAGATAAGTGCAGTTATTTAACCTAATAAAAGTAAGTTTTCTACTTGCAAAATTTGCAACTGCAACCTAGATTTTCTATAGGTTTAATTTTCATTCCAATTTTACTAAATCAAAATTCACAAATTCAACAAAAAATTAAGTTTTTAAGCGCAGTTTAAACAAAAATCAAAAGTTTCAAGATAAGTGCAGTTAAGTAATTTACTGAAACCAAGTTTTCTTCTTGCAAATTTTGTAACCGCAACCTAGAATTATTACATATACATATTAGTTCTTATTGCAATTTATCAAAATCAAAGTTTGCAAACTTAACAAAATATGGGTTTCAAGCGCAATTTAAACCAAATTCAAAGTTTTCAAAATGAATACATTTGAGTAAATTAATGAAATTAAATCTTCTACTTGCAAATTTTGCAACCGCAATCTAGAATTACTATAGGTTTAGTTTTTATTGCAATATTTCGAAATCAAAATTTGCAAATTAAACAAATTATGTTATTCAAGCTCAGTTTAAACCAAAATCAAAGGTTTTAAGATAAGTGCATTTAAGTAACATAAAAAAAACCAAGTCTTGTACTTGCAAATTTTGCAACCGTAACTTAGAAATACTACAGGTTTAGTTCTTATTACAATTTTTCTGAATCAAAATTAGCAAAACAAACAAAATATGGTTTTTAGGCGCAGTTTAAACTAAAATCAAGAATTTTAAGATAAGTTCAGTTGAGTTATTTAATGAAACCAAGTTTTTTACTTGCAAATTTTGCAACCGCAACCTAGAATTATTTCAGATTTAGTTCTTATTACTTTTTTTTTAATTAAAATTTGCAAAATAAACAAAACAAAGTTTAAACCAAAATTAGGGGTTTTACGATAAGTGAAGTTAAATATTTTAATGCAACAAAGTTCTCTACTTGCAAATTTTTCAACCGCAACCTATAATTACTACAGGTTTAGTTTTTATTGTAATTTTTCTGAATCAAAATTTGCAAAATAAATAAAATATGGTTTTTAAACATAGTTTAAATCAAAATCAAAAGTTTTATTATAAGTGCAGTAAAATAACTTAATAAAACTAAGTCTTCTACTTGCAAATTTGCAACCGCATCTTAGATTTATTACTGGTTTAGTTCTTATTGCAGTTTTTTTTAATCAAAATTTGCAAATTAAACAAAATATGGTTTTTAAGCGCAGTTTAAACCAAAATCAAAGGTTTTAAGATAAGTGCAGTTAAGTAACATATTAAAACCAAGTTTTGTACTTACAAATTTTGCAACCGTAACCTAAAATTACTACAGGTTTAGCTTTTATTGCAATTTTACTAAATCAAAATTTGCAAAATAAACAAAATATGGTTTTTAAGCGTAGTTTAAACTAAATTTAAAAGTTTTAAGAGAAGTGCAGTTGAGTAACTTAATAAAACCAAGTCTTCTACTTGCAAATTTTGCAGCCGCATCTTAGAATAACTACAGGTTTAGTTCTTATTACAATTTTTTTGAATCAAAGTTTGTAAAATAAACAAAATATGGTTTTTAAGCGCAGTTTAAACCAAAATCAAGAGTTTCAAGATAAGTGCAGTTGAGTAACTTAATAAAACCAAGTCTTCTCTTTGCAAATTTTGCAACCGCAACCTAGAATTATTACAGTTTTTGTTCTTATTACTATTTTTCTGAATCAAAATTTGTAAAATAAACATAAAATGGTTTTTAAGCGCAGTTTAAACTAAAATCAAAAGTTTTAACGTAAATGCAGTTAAGTAACATAATAAAAATAAGTCTTTTACTTTTAAATTTTGCAACCGCTACCTAGAATTACTACAAACTTAGTATTTGTTGCAATTTTTCTGAATCAAAATTTTCAAATTAAACCAAATATGGTTTTTAAGCGCAGTTTAAACCAAAATCAAAAGTTTTAAGATAAGTGCAGTTAAGTAATTTAATGAAACTAAGTTAGCTATTTGCAAATTTTGCAACCGCAACCAAGAATTACTACAGGTTTAGTTCTTATTGCAGTTTAACTGAATCAAAATTTGCAAAATAAACAAAATATGGTTTTTAAGCGCAGTTTAAACCAAAATCAAATGTTTTAAGATAAATGCAGTTAAGTAACATAATTAAACCAAGTTATGTACTTACTAATTTTGCAATCGCATTCTAGAATCACTATAGGTTTAGTTTTTATTGCAATTTTTTTGAATCAATATTTGTAAATTAAACAAAATAGGGTTTTTAAGCGCAGTTTAAACTACAAAAAAGGGTTTCAAGATAAGTACAGTTAAGTAGTACAATAAAACTAAGTCTTTTACTAACATTTTTTGCATCCGCAACTTAGAACTACTACAGACTTAGTTCTTATTGCAATTTTTCTGAATCAAAATTTGCAAATTAAACAAAATATGGTTTTTAAACGCGTTTTAAGTTAAATTAGTGTATTTCAAGATAAGTGAAAGTTAGCAACTCAATGAAATTAAGTTTTCTAATTTCAAATTTTGCAACCGCAACTTGAAATTATTTGCAGTTTTGTTATTATCACAACTTTACTGAATTAAATTTTAAAAATGAAAGAAAATATGGTTTTTAAGCGCATAAACTAAATTTAAGTGTTTTAAAATAAGTGTTGCTAAACAATTTAATGAAATTAAGTTTTGTAATTCTAAATTTTGCAACCGCGACCTAAAATTATGACAAGTTTTGTTTTTATTACAACTTTTCTGAATCAAAATTAGTAATTTAATTGTTTTAGCGCGTTTTTTGCCAAAACCAAGGGTTTTACGATAAGTGCACTTAAGTAACCAAATGAAACCAATTCTTAAAATCCCTAATTTGTCAACCGTAACTTAAAATTTTTAGCATTTTTTATTTTATTACAATTTCACTGAATCAAAATTTGTAAAATAAATTAAATTTGCAAATTTAAACGCATTTTAAGCAAAAATTAGGTGCTTTTAATTAAATGTAACTATATAACTTAATGAAACTAACTATAGTAGTTCAAAATTTTGCAAGTAATTTGTATTTTATTACAATTTTACTGAATCAAAGTTTTCACTGATAAAAAATTGCAGATTAAATTTGCTTTAATTTGATACCAAACTTGATATACTTTTTCTAATTTACCATCTGTACCCTCAGTTAACCTCAACTATAACAAATCAAAATATATGTAAATAATTGAGGTTATCTCACTAATGATACAAAATTGCAGATGATACTAAATTTGCTTTAATTTAATTTGTTTATTTTATTTTATTACCTGTACCCTCAGTTGATTATGGTATAAAATTAAAGCAATTTGATCAACACATGACATATTAACAAAAATTTGACTTATAAAATGTTCTAAGATATTAAAAAATGTTTGTCAAAAATGTTCCAAATTTTGTCAAAATGTTCTCTAAATTTCATAAGATATTCTTAAGTATGAACAAATGTTTGCAAACTATAAAAATTGTTCCAAAATCTTCCTAAATGTTCTCTAACTTTCATAAAATATCCTAAGGTAAACATAAATTGTCCAAAATATTCGAAGTTTGCAAAACATTGTCAAAAATACTACCAAAAATGCAACAAATTGATTAAAACACACTTTTATGTACAAAATTAAATGTAAATTAATCAAAAAAGCGTAAAAAATGCTTTTATTCCAATTTATTAACTCAGAAATGCGTAAAATGCAAAAATTTCCAAAAACATTGTCAAAAATTGTACTAAAACGCAGAAAAATGCTTAAAACACACTTTTATGTAATATTTTAAATCCAAAATTGCTTGTTTTGTTGAGTTTCTAACCCAAAATTAAACTTTTTGTTAGTTTTATGTTTGAAAAATTACTTTTGTGCAAAAATCATAGTTTCTATTTTTTTTTTGTTTAAAAAACATATTTTTATTTTAGTATTTAGTCCAAATCCTTGTTAGTTTTTAGTTTGAAGTAGTCTTTTGAGTTCAAAATTACAGTTTCTAGTTACTTTTTTGCACAAAATCATTTTTTTTTAAATTAACTTTTGATTTAAAAATTTTTTTTTGGTAAAAAACAGCATTTTCTAAACTATTTTAGTCCAAAATTGCATTTTTTGCATATTTTGCATAAAATCAAAGTTTTCACTCAGACATTGAGTTGTAAAGTCAATTAAATATTTTAAATAAAAGTTAACTTTTGTCAATTTATAATTAATTGTAAAGTAACAATACCACTCTTGATCATATTTTTTCTAATCGTAAAAAGACGCACTAAGTTTTGTGATTTCAATAAAAAACATCTTTCACTTTTTAGAGTGTGGCTTTTTGCGTGTTATATAAATACTGTTATGATATAAGTAGAAAAACATCATGCGTGCGTTTATTTATACTTTGTTCCTTGGGAGTGATAACCACCTGAAAGGCAAAAGTGCAAAAATGTGTTTAGCGCGCGAGAAAAAGCACAAAAAAAACGCGATGATTGCATTTTTTATACATATAAACATCCCCTTTGTGAAAACTACCCTTTGTGCATAAATACTCGTATTTCTTTTGTTTCAGCTTCGCATTACACACTACTACTAGATATTAACGAGAAACAGGCTCGAACAAAAAAATCGGAATTAAATTGGCTCGGAAATATATAGCAATTATTGCATTGTTTCGAGTAGATTTTTGTCTTGCATGCAACGTGTATATCAGCTATATATATATATATTTTCTTCTTGATGTAAAATGTAATAGAAAAGTGGGGCGTGAGCGTCCGGGCCCCGGTGCATTAGAGGAATTGAATGCCGTCTGCAATTCTTATTTTATTGAGTAGATTCCATACAATCATCGCACAACTATGGAGTGCAACAGACATGGAATTATGTGGAAATATTTCCTACTTTATTGACAATGTGAGGCAATAGAATCTCGTATTAGATTTGAAAATGTTAATTGGAGTGAAAATAATCCTATTCCCGGCATTATTAAATATTCATCTCCATTTCCATTTACTTGTAAATATAATTTGACTTCCTTTTATATTTTCGGGATGGTAATTAATTTTTAATTTAAATTGTAAGGTTGGTGCATGCCAAGTGGAAATTATTAATTCTACATTTGTCAAAAATCTCATTAAAATGCGCAAGGAAAAACACTAAAAACCTTTCTCACTCGCTCTACACATTTAAAATAATTTAATATTAATTACAAAGAAAGAGCACATCAAAGTATAAATGAATAATTGAAATGTTTAAAATAAGTAGATTTAAATCTTGGAAATATATGCCGATTATGAATGCGGCAAGGAAAGAAGTTATTTAAGAAAAGTTGGCCAGACATGAAATATTAAAAGGGTGGTGGTATTGTGCACGGAAAACAATAGTTGTATTTTTCGCACACCCACACAGATACATAGAAAGAAAGAAGAGACACGTTTAGATATATCCAACGGCAGCAAAAACTTTTACCAGGGGGATGGCCTGCGAAATATCCGGCGAGCCAGAAACTTTATTGAAATACTGATGATCTCTGCTTCCGACCCGTACACTCCATATCGCATATATAAAACTGTTTTTTCGCGTTACTCGTGAATAACATTATAATATTTTATGTGGCCAAGGGAGAGAAACTGAACTGTTTTTGGTCTCCCTATTCTTCACGATATAACTTATAGCCTGCATTTTTTTATTTTATTTCTTACCAGACCAGACGAAATTGATGATTTCTTTTTTTAACCGAAAAATAATTAAAAGTAAAACGGGAAATTTAAAATCCGCACTGAATTATTATCCGACAAAGAACGACGACCAGAAATTGCGGTGGAAGTGTTCTCTCAAGGCCGGGGGGAAATTGTTTTCGAATCCCATTATGGCCAAACATATTGTCGTCATGAGGGATGAAACTACAAATGTTTCGTTTAAAAATCAGTCTCGTTATAAATGGATTTGATTGTGAAAAGAGTTTATTATAATACAAACAAATTATATTACAAATTTAAATATTTTTTTAATAATTTTACACTTTATCATGGTCATGTAATAAACATCAAACAAAGTTGCGATTTAATCAATTTTTAAAATAATGCTTTATTAAGAAATGACCATAGTTGAATTATTATTTTGTATGTTTTCTTCATCAATTTTAAATTGTAAGATAATTATAAAAAATATATAAATTTTACTGTTCTTACTAGTTAATATGATATAATAAGTTTGTAAATTTAACTAATAACTGTCAAATTTGAGATTTACATTTAATGTAATTTGTCTTAACAAAAAACGTTTTAATTCTGATGTGATTAAGATTATTGATTGTCCCTAGTTCTTCAGTTTAATGATTTATTTTATATACCGTATAAACGTACAGACTATGCACAGCACTCTGCTTCTACACATATATTGCAATTTTAGATTTTTTTTATTGAGTAATTTTGTTGGTTTATAAATATTATAAAATGATTAAATTGTTCTAATATTTATTTGCAAAATAAGTTTAGGATTTAATGAGTCGTCGAGCAATTACAAAAAAAAATTTGTTGCATTGCAATTTATTTAAAACATTTAACATTTAATATGTTGCTTTGCAAATTAAAAAAAAAACAGTAATTTACAGATTTTTTGTTGCTTTTCGGTTGGTTTAAAATATTTGATTGACTTTACAACTCAATGTCTGAATAAAAGTCATGATTTTATGCAAAAAAAGTTGTTTTTTTTAACTTAATTTACTCAAAATACTATTCATTTGACAAAATATGCAATTTTAGACTAAAACAGTTTAGAAAATGTTGTTTTTGACTAAAAAATATTTTTTAAATAAAAAATTGATTTGAAAATATGATTTCATGCAAAAAAGTTACTAGAAAATGTAATTTTAAACTAAAAATACTACTTTAAAATAAAACTTGAACTAAATACCAAAATATAAATAAATTTTTTATACAAAAAAAAATCAGAAATTATGATTTTTTACACAAACGTAATTTTTCAAACAAAAAATTAATAAAAAGTTTAATTTTGAGTAAAAACTTAACAAAACAAGCAATTTTTGCTTTAAAATATTACATAAAAGTGTGTTTTAAGCATTTTTTTTGCTTATTTAGTACAATTTTTGACAATGTTTTTGGAATTCTGTGCATTTTACGCATTTCTGGAACAATTTTGAATTAATAAATTGGAATAAAAGCATTTTGTACGCTTTTTTCAGAATAATTTACATAAAAGTGTGATTTAAGCAATTTGTTGCGTTTTTGGTAGTATTTTTGACAATGTTTTGCAAACTTGGAATATTTTGGACAATTTTTATGTTTACCTTAAGATAATTTATGAAAGTTAAAGAACATTTAGGCAGATTTTGGAACAGTTTTTATAGTTTGCAAACATTTGTTCATACTTCAGAATATCTTATGAAAGTTAGAGAACATTTTGACAAAATTTGGAACATTTTTGACAATTTGCAAACATTTCTTAATATCTTAGAACAATAAGTAAGTCACATTTTTGTAAATATATTATGTGATGATCAAATTGCTTTAATTTTATACCATAATCAACTGAGGGTACAGGTAATTAATTAAAATAAACAAATCAAATTAAAGCAAATTTAGTATCATCTGCAATTTTTTATCATCAGTGAGATGACCTCAATTATTTACATATATTTTGATTAGTTATAGTTGAGGTTAACTGAGAGTACAAATAGTAAATTAGAAAAAGTATATCAAATTAAAGCAAATTTAGTCTGCAATTTTTTATCAGTGAAAAGTAAAATTGTAATAAAATACAAATAAAATTTTAAACTACAAAGGTTGGTTTTATTAAGTTATATAGTTACACTTATTTAAAAGCACTTAATTTTTGCTTAAAATTTGCAAATATATTTTACAAATTTTGATTCAGTCAAATTGTTATAAAATCAAATTTGCTAAAAATTTTAAGTTGCGGTTGGCAAATTAGGGTTTTTAAGACTTGATATCATAAGGGGAATTTAGTGCACTTATTGTAAAACCCTTGGTTTTAGCTAAAAACGCCCTAAAAACAATTAAATTACAAATTCTGATTCAGTAAAGTTGTAATAAAAACAAAACTTGTGATAATTTTAAGTCGCGGTTGCAAAACTTAGAACTACAAAACTTGATTTTATTAAATTGTTTAGCTACACTTATTTTAAAACACTTAATTTTGGTTTATGCGCTTAAAAACCATAGTTTCTTTAATTTTTATAATTTAATTTAGTAAAGTTGTAATAAAAACAAAACTGCAAGTAGTTTTAAGTTGCAGTTGCAAAATTTGGAATTAAAAAACTTGATTTTATTAAGTTGCTAACTTGCACTTATCTTGAATTTGACTTAAAACGCGTTTAAATCATATTTTGTTTAATTTGCAAATTTTGATTCCAAAAATTTGCAATACAAACTAAACCTGTAGTAATTTTAGATTGCGGTTGCAAAATTTGCAAGAAGAAGAATTAGTTTTATAAAATTTCTTAACTGCACTTATCTTAAAACTTTTGATTTTAGTTTAAACTGCGCTTAAAAACCATATTTTGTCTAATTTGCAAATTATGATTCAGAAAAATTGTAATAAAAACTAAACCTGTAATAATTCTAGGTTGCGGTTGCAAAATTTGTAAGTAGAAAACTTGATTTCATTAAATTACTTAATTGCACTTATTTTGAAACCGTTTAATTTAGTTTAAACTGCGCTTAAAACCCATATTTTGTTAAATTTGCTAATTTTGATTTAAAAAAATTGCAATAGGATCTAAATCTGTAGTAATTTTAGGTTGTGGTTGCAAAATTTGTAAATAGAAGAGTTGGTTTTATTAAATTATTTAACTGCATTAATTTTAAAACTTTTGATTTTGGTTTAAACTGCGCTTAAAAACCATATTTTAATTATTTTACAAATTTTGATTCAGTAAATTTGCAATAAAAACTAAACCTGTAATAATTTTAGGTTGCGTTTGCAAAATTTGCAAGTAATAGACTTTGTTTTATTAAATTATTTATTTGCACTTATCATAAAACTTTTGGTTTTGGTTTAAATTGCGCTTAAAAGCCATATTTTGTTTATTTTGCAAACTTTGATTCAGAAAAATTGTAATAAGAACTAAACCTGTAGTAATTTTAGATTGCGGTTGTAAATTTTGCAAGTAGAATACTTGGTTTCATTAAATTACTTAACTACACTTATCTTAAAATCATTATTTTTGGTTTAAACTGCGCTTAAAAAACCATATTTTGTATATTTTGCAAATTTTTATTCAAAAAAATTGTAATAAGAACTAAACCTGTAGTAATTTTGAGTTGCGGTTGCAAAATTTGCAAGTAAAAGACTCGGTTTTATTGAATTACTAAACTGTACTTATTCTGAAACCTTTGATTTTTGTTTAAACTGCGCTTAAAAACCATAACATGTATAATTTGCAATTTTTGATTCAAGAAAATTGCAATAAAAACTGAACCTGTAGTAATTCTAAGATGCGGTTGCAAAATTTGCAAGTAGAGGACTTAGGTTTAGTAAGTTACTTAACTGCACTTATCTTGAAACTTTTGAATTTAGTTTAAACTGCGCTTAAAAACCATATTTTGTTTAATTTTCAAATTTTGATTCAGAAAAATGGCAATAAGAACTAAATCTGTAGTAATTCTAGGTTACAGTTGCAAAATTTGCAATTAGAAGACTTGGTTTTTTTAAGGTACTTCACTGGATTTATTTTGAAACTTTTGATTTTGGTTTAAATTGTGCTTAAAATCCATATTTTGTTTAATTTGCTAATTTGGTTTCAGAAAAATTGCAATAAAAACTAAATCTATAGTAATTTTAGGTTGCGGTTGCAAAATTTGCAAGTAGAAGACTTAGTTTTAGTAAGTTACTTAACTGCACTTTTTTTAAAACCTTTGAATTTAATTTAAACTGCGCTTAAAACCCATATTTTGTTTATTTTGCAAGTTTTGATTCAGTAAATTTGCAATAAGAACTAAACCTGTAAGAATTCTAGGTTGCGGTTGCAAAATTTGCAAATACGAGACTTGGTTTCATTAAGTTTTTTAACTGCACTTATCTAAAAAAATTAATTTTGGTTTAAATTGCGCTTAAAAGCCATATTTTTTGTTTAATTTGCAAATTTTGATTCAGAAAAATGGCAATAAAAACTAAATCTGTAATAATTCTAGGTTGCAATTGCTAAATTTGCAAGTAAAAGATTTGGTTTCATTAAATTATTTAATTGCACTTATCTTGAAACGTTTGATTTTGGTTTAAACTGCGTTTAAAAACCATATTTTGTTTAATTTGCAAATTTTGATTCAGAAAAATTGCAATAAAAACTAAATCTGTAGTAATTCTAGGTTGCGGTTGCAAATTTTGCAAATAGAAGACTTAGTTTCCTTAAGTTATTTCACTGCATTTATTTTGAAACTTTTGATTTTGGTTAAAATTGCGCTTGAAAACCATTTTTTGTTTAATTTTCAAATTTTGATTCAGTAAAATTGCAATAAGAACTAAACCTGTAGCAACTTTAGGTTGCGGTTGCAATATTTGCAAGTAAAAAATTTGGTTTCATTAAATTACTTTACTGCACTTACTTTGAAACTTTTGATTTTGGTTTAAACTGCGCTTAGAAACCATATTTTGTTTATTTTGCAAATTTTGATTCCGAAAAATTGCAATAAGAACTAAATTTGTAGTAATTCTAAGTTGCGGTTGCAAAATTAACAAGTTTTTTCTTAAATTTTATATTTTTTTTGGGTTTTACCAATCTGTTTTTGAATTTTTTTTAAATTTTATGAGTTTTTAAAATTATTTTTTGAATTTGTTGAGTTTTTGGGTTTTCTATTGAGTTTTGAATTTACTTACTTGATAAATGTTACAATTTTGACTGATAAAAATTGTACTAAATTTTATATATAACAAAAAAATTTAATGTTTGGCATTATACCAGATTATAATGGTATTATAATATAAAATTTCATTAATTATAATCCGTCCTTAATATCATATATTCCTCTCTGATGGTTCCATTTCTTCAATTTTATCAAACAAATCAAAGCCCATATCAAACGTTTATTATCCGCACCGCGCCACACAGAAGGAATTAATACCATTGAGATAGAGTATTGCGGATTGATCACCCATCCTATAAACTATCTAAATGGCAACTCTGCATACATGTAACACATATTAGACAAAGAGAAATATACATGCATATATACACTTTGAATAATGGAATGATCCGGCACTGAGATAGACACGATTATGAAGACTATTATCGTACATGTGGAGCGACTCTAATTTACCCCTAATTGAAATTGTTATATATAATATGTTCTATTAAATTGAGCATAAAGGGTAGCACTTAATGCAATTAATTTTTTAATTTGATCCTTAAGCCTTGATTAGGAATGCCAATACCCTTTAGTAGTTAGTTACCTGGCCTCTATTATATCTAAGCAAAGTCAAATTCTCAAGTCACACCGATATCGCGTTAATTATTTAAAGGGGTTAATATATTGAAGGGCTGCTGCTGCTGCTGCTAAGTGCCTCAGCTAAGTGTGTTGTGTGTATGTGAGGGTGTCCCGGAGGGGCTGTTGCTTTGTATTTTGATAGCTATTGATGTGTGCGGAATTTTAAGTGCTAATTGTATCGATTTTCAAGGGTGGCGCGCTCGCTCTCAACTCGTAAAAGGGCCTCAACGCAATTTCTTTTTTTTTCTTTTATTATTTGATTCGAACGCGTATACTAAGTGCAGGGGTTTGTGGGGGGATGGGGGGAGAGGTTGAAGCCGGCGGCGGCGGAAAAAAAGTGTGTAACATGTATATATAACTTTACAAAAAGGTCTTTGGGGAATTTAATATGTATGGGGATAAATAATCTATGCATACTTTTTTGCTAATCTTTTTTTCTTTTTGCTGAGGGTATTATTTTTTTTAATATTGAGCTTGGGCATCATTTTTTTTAGTAGATACGTTACAAATTAAAATTACAAATTTTATTAAATTGCAAATTAACTTATACTCATGCTGAGGTTACACTAGTTTAAAAAATTATTTAAAAACTGTACCAAGGTTTGTCAACATACTGCCTAACCTAAATTATGACTCAAAATTGTTTTTGAAATTTTGTAAATGTTTTTTTTAATAAAAAAATTGTAAAATTTAACTTAACTTTAAAGCTGAGGCTACAATAGTTTGAGAAATTATTCCAAAATTGTGTCAACATACTGTTTAACCCAAATTATGACACAACATTATTTTTAAAATTTTGAAAATGTTTTTTTTTAATTAAAAAAATTGTAAAAATTTATCTGATTTATGATAGTTATACTGGTGCTGAGGCTACACTAATTGAAAAAATAATTCAAAAATTGTACCAACGTTTGCCAACATACTGCCTAACCTAAATTATGTCCTCAAATTATTTTTGAAACATTGCAAATGTTTATTTTTTATTAAAAAAATTGTAACATTTTAATTAAATTATGAGACAACTTATACTTGTAGTGAGGCTACACTAGTCTAAAAAATTATTTAAAATTTGTACCAAGGTTTGTCAACATACTGCTTAACCCAAATTAAGACTCAAAATTTATTTTGAAAAAATGCAAATGTTTTTTTTTATTTAAAAAAATGGTAAAATTTAAATTAAACTATGAGACAACTTGTACTCATGCTGAGGCTACACTAGTCTAAGAAATTATTCAAAAATTGCAAAAAGTTTGTCATTATATTGCTTAGCCCAAATTATGACTCAAAATTATTTTTGATATTTTGCAAATGTTTTTTTTTTAATAAAAAAAAAATGTGTTAAATTTTAATAAAATTATAAGACAACTTATACTCATGCTGAGGTTACACTAGTTTAAGAAATAACTCAAAAATTGTAACAAGGTTAATCAACATACTGCACAACATATATTTTTGCAAAATATTTTTTTTCTTTTGGTTAAAAATGTGTTACATTTTAATTAAATCATAAGACTAGTTATACTCGTGCTGAGGCTACATTAGTCAAAGAAAAAGTTTAAAAATTGTACCACGGTTAGTCAGCATACTGTTTAATATATTTTATAACTCAAATTTATTTTCAAAAAATTGCAAATGCTTTTTTTTTTGTTTAAAAATATGTTAAATTTTAATAAAATTATGAGACATCTTATACTCGTGCTGAGGCTACACTAGTACACGAAAATATTTAAAAACTAAACCAAGGTTAGTTAACATACTGCACAACATAATTTTTGACCCAAAAATAATTTCAAAAAATTGCAAATAATTTTTTCTTTTGTTTAAAAATATGTTAAATTTTAATAAAAATATAAGACAACTTATACTCGTGCTGAGGCTACATTAGTCAAAGAAATTATTTAAAAATTGTACCAAGGTTAGTCAACATACTGCTTAACATAGTTCATATCTTTAATTTAATTTCAAAAGACTGCAAAAGTTTTTTATCTTTTGTTTAAAAAATTGTTAATTTTAAATTAAATTATGAGACAACTTAATCTTGTACTGAGGCTACACTAGTCCAAAAAAATTATCCAAATTTGTACCAAGGTTAGTTGATATACTGTTTAACATAATTTATGACTTAAGTTTATTTTAAAAAAATTGCAAATGTTTTTTTCTTTTGTTTAAATTTTATTTAAAATATGAGACAAATTAAACTCATGCTGAGGCCACACTAGTCAGAGAAAATATTTAAAAATTGTACCACGGTTAGTCAATATTTTGCTTAACATATTTTATTATTAAAATTTAATTTAAAAAAATTGCAAATGTTTTTTATTTTGTTTAAAACTGTGTTAAACTTTATTAAAATTATAAGTCAGCTTATTCTTATGCTGAGGCTACAATAACAACGAATTTTTTAAAAATTAAACTAAAAGTAGTCAATTAATTGCTGAACATGATTTATGATTCAAAATAAAATTCAGAAAATTATAAATATTTTTTAGGTCAAATTTTAAAAATCTACAATTTTGATCAAATTATAAGTCAACTTATACTAATGCTGAGGCTTGAACAATTTTTTCAAAAATTAAATCAAACGTAGTCAATAGATTGCTGAACATAAGTTATGACTCAAAATAATATTAAAAAAATTTGAAATATTTTTTTTTCTAATTTTAAAAGTTAACATTTTTGATCAAATTATAAGTCAACTTATACTTATGCTGAGGCTACAATACTTAAACAATTTTTTTAAAAATTGCACCAAACGTAGTCAACAGATTGCTGAACATAATTTTTAACTTAAATAAAATTTAAAAAATTAAATTATTTGTTTGTTTTGATTTAAAAAAATTACAATTTTTAACAAATTATAAGTCAACTTATACTCATGCTGAGGCTACAATACTTGAACAAATTTTTGAAAATTTGTACTAAACGTAGTAAATAGATTGCTGAACATAAGTTATGACTCAAAATAGAATTAAAAAAATTATAAATAATTTTTTTTTTTATTTTAAAAATTAACATTTTTAATCAAATTATAAGTCAACTTTTACTCATGCTGAGGCTACAATACTTGAACAATTTTTGTTTAAATTGTACCAAACGTAGTCAATACATTTATGAACATGATTTATGACTCAAATTAACATTCAAAAAATTACAAATAATTTTTTGTTTTGATTTTAATAATAAAAATTTTTGATCAAATTATAAGTCAACTTAGACACATGCTGAGGCTACAATACTTGAATTTTTTTTTCAAAAATTGAGCCAAACGTAGTCAATAGATTGCTGAACATAAGTTATGACTTGAAATAATATTTAAAAAATTAAACATATTTTTTTGTTCTAATTTTAAAAACTAACATTTTTGATCAAATTCTAAGTCAACTTATACTCATGCTGAGGCTACAATACTTGAACAAACTTTTCAAAAATTATACCAGACGTAGTCAATAGATTGCTGAACATAATTTATGACTTGAAATAATATTAAAAAAATTACAAATATTTTTTTGTCTTGATTTTAAAATTTTAATTTTTTTATAAAATTATAAGTCTACTTATACTAATGCTGAGGCTACAATACTTTAACAATTTTTTCTAAAATAAAAAAAAATTGTAGTCAACAGATTGTTGAACATTATTTATGGTTCAAAATATTATTCAAAAAATGATATATATTTTTTTGTTTTGATTTAAAAATTAACATTTTTTATCAAATTGTAAGTCAAGTTATACTCATGCTGAGGCTACAATACTTAAACAATTTTTTCAAAAATTGTACCAAACGTAGTTAACAGATTGCTGAACAAGATTTATTGCTCAAAATATTATTCAAAAAATTATAAATATTTTTTTGTTTTGATTTTGAAAATTAATATTTTTGATCAAATTATAAGTCAACTTATACTCATGCTGAGGCTACAATACTTTAACAATTTTTTTAAAAATTGAATTAAACGTAGTCAATAGATTGCTGAATATGATTCATGACTCAAAATACTATTCAAAAAATTACAAATATTTTTTTCTTTTGATTTTAAAAACTAACATTTTTGATCAAATTCTAAGTCAACTTATACTCATGCTGAGGTTACAATACTTGAACAATTTTTTTAAAAATTGAACCAAACGTAGTCAATAGATTGCTAAACATGATTTATGACACAAATTTATGTTTAAAAAATTTAAAATGTTTTTTTGTTTTGAAATCTACATTTTTGATCAAATTATAATCAACTTATACTCATGCTGAGGCTACAATACTTGATCAAAGTTTTCAAAAATTGTACCAAACGTAGTCAATAGATTGCTAAACATAAGTTATGACTCAAAATAATATTAAAAAAATTATAAACATTTTTTTTTCTGATTTTTAAAATCTACAATTTTGATCAAATTATAAGTCAACTTATACTCATGCTGAGGCTACAATATTCAAACAATTTTTTCAAAAATTGTACCAAACGTAGTCAACAGATTGCTGAACATAAGTTGTTGCTCAAAATAATATTAAAAAATTTATAAATATTTTTTTGTTTTAATTTAAAAAAAAAAAAAAAAAATAAATTATAAGTTAACTTATACTCATGCTGAGGCTATAATAATTTTTTAAAAATTGTACTTAAGTTAGCCAACAAACTTAAATTATGACTGTTTTTGTTTTCAGCACAATTTGCTTTTAAGATTCTGTTAAATTGTTTTCCAATTCAATTTAATTTCAAATTAATATATCTAAATTACTAAAGTGATCAACGCTAACTTTAAATTGTTATCTACTGCCTCATGATTCCTCTCCCATCCAGGCAAGTATAGCAAACAATTAAAGCAACGGATGAGTGTGCACGTGCTTTGTCTCCCTAGTACGCCACACCGCAAAATCGCAAAGCTGCAATATTGTCGAGCGATAGTTTTATCAAACGTTCCGGAATATTCCGGTATGTAATGCGATATGAAAGGACATTCCCCTTCACTCGGAGGTTTTTGGTACGGTCGGACGATATCGATATCGATTATCGGTTTGCGAGGACATGAAATCCATTATCGGTTACAATGTAAACCCGTTTAAGTTGAGATTTATTATGCCGATAGGAGAACGCGAAGATGAATGGGCGGTACAAGATACTTCCTTTTCTTCTGGACGGGAATCCGGAGTATAAGGGGGACTGTGTGCATTTGAGGGTGAAGGCACACATTTTTTTATAAATGCCGATCATCACAGCGGTTCTAATAAATTACACGACTTTACTCTCGCTGAAATCTTTGATGATTAATACAATTTTTTTGTATTACATAAAAAAGTTGTTGAAACTCTAATCAACACATACAGAAATGCTTTTCCTGCTAATGAACATACTCACAAAAAATTAACTTTATTTTTTCCCATATATTTATCATCTGCAAAACGTAGAAACACTGAAATTTTACTAATGTAAATTTAATGCATTAAAGAAACACTTCCGGTTTGGAGACCTCCATGTAAAAAAAAAACACAATACGGGACCAAATAAAATATTAAAAGAGGCTTCCCACGGGGAGCGGAGGCTGTGATTAATTATTAACCCTGATTAAGGGCCGCGTAGCATGAAATGTAATGTCCCGTGTGGCGCCCATCCGCTTTAAATTTTTACTAAATATTTAACGATCCAGTTTAATTATATTTCAAAACAAAACAAAAAACATGAACGAATAAATTGTCTTTTAATTGTTGGAAGCGAATATTAAAAGATGTTTTATTCTTCTTAAATATTTGTCTTGAAATAAGACGTTTTTATATTTTAATATTGAGTAATTTTGGGTTATTTATATAGGTTTATTGTGTCATTAACAGCATCAAGTTTTACATAACCTCAACTTAATTGACATTAAACTATTAATTTGTTATGTATCATGGTTAATTAATAATGTCCTAATTTTAAAGCCCTACATTGGATTTTAATGCAAATTGGTAATAATATATTTCATTGTTACAATCATCAACAGCATAAATTGTATAAAATTCTATACGACCAATTTGACATAACCTTAACTTATGTGACATTAAACCAATAATTTTTCTTGTTTCATGGTTAATTAATAATTTTATAACTCTTAAACTGTGCATTGGATTTTGATGCAATTTAGTGAAATTATACTTCATTGTTAGTATCATCAACAATATAAATTGTATCAAAATCTATACGACCAATTTGACATAACCTCAACTTAATTGACATTAAACTATTAATTTGTCATGTATCATAGTTAATTAATAATGTCATAACTCTTAAACCCAACATTGGATTTTTATGCAATTTAGTGATAATATACTTTGTTGTTGATATTATCAACTGTATAAAATGTATCAAAATCCATACGACCAATTTGACATAACCTCAAATTAAATAATTCCAAATAAACTTATATGTTGTTGATTAGGTTGGACAAAGTGAATTTAATTAAATTAAAATTAAAAGTTATGTAAAATTGGGCGTGTCAATTTTATTGAATTTTGTGGGGTTGGTACTAGTAGTATCGGAGTATATTATTGCCAATTTGTATTAAATTTCATTGCATAACTTATAAGATATTAATTTTATTTTTATCTTAAATTTTTGTCATTTAAATTTAATAAGGTCGATTCAATTGAGCTTATGCAAAATTGGGCGTGTCAATTTTATTGAATTTTGTAGAGTTGGTA